>MOOZ01001763.1:8164-23954 GCA_002930495.1 Cecropterus lyciades | reverse complement strand
CATGACAGTACATTTTAGTTTTGATAATTACTTAGGAATATAAGTCATAGATTAATAGTTTGTTATTAATAAATTATAAGTACGATCAGTTTATTATTCAAAGTAATGTCATGAAAAATTAAACCAAATCGACAATTATTTAAAACCCCAACTTTATTATAAAAACCCGACTTACATCATAATAAAAACGAAATTTTGTGAGGATAGGTGGATGTTAGTTTTCAATCACATTAGTCACAGTGGTAGTCGCTTAAGTGTCAAAAAATGATATAGGCTACTTTTTATCTCGGAAAAATGCACGGGTGCGGGAAACATGTATTTAAAAAGAATAAAATAGAGATTATTAAAGGTATAAAATTTTGATAATGTATGTCAAGTTACATTTCTTTTAAACGCGGGTGAAACCGCGGGCTCAGCATATAACAGGCCTGTACAACATAAAGATAAATATATTTATGTTGTACAGGCCTACGAAGGCACTACTTACAAGTTGTCAATTACACCGGACCGGAACTGGTGTTGCGGTGGTATTGAAGCGGTCAAATAAAAAGATACGGCAAGAAGCTTAGTGGGTTTTATCTTTTTTTATTTGTAATTTGTCTCTCTCAATATCTATGGATTATGTTGAAACGCCTCGTGTGTGTTAAAATATAAGACCTTTACATTGTGAATAGAGGAGGTACGACTATTCTACACATTTCGGGTAATGAAAGTGCTGAGTCTGATACCCCTTTCCGCAAACAATTAATCAAACGACCCATATCAGCTACATGAACCATCTTCAATAGCCGCTAGGCCTGATAAGCTTTACGCTTTGTATGTACAGTTCACTACAAATAAGATAGTGTACATAAAAATACGACTATGGTTTTATAATTCATGTAAAGATTAATCTCTCAAAAATTCTGAGGTACTTGCCTGTATTTCGAACTCTAAGCTCGTACATAGAATTACTTTCAATGTGCATTAGAACAGTGTGATGAGGAATTCCCTAACAGAGGGGAAAAGCTTGGTTTGTGAATACAAAACTTAAGTCTATTGACCACCCAGGTTTACACCATCAACAATCGATATTCTAAAATAAATAATTTAACACTGAAAATTCTCTAAATTTATGTACCTGACTGTACATTGAAGAACGATAGTCATCATTACCAGCAAGTCTAGAACACGATCGTTAATAAAAAACTCGATAGAAAACTTAACATACGCCAAATAACATACATACGCCAAAATAAACCGCGCCAATAGATAGCCGTAACTCCAATGCGATGACCGCGAAAGATTCGCTTCAATTGTAAATCGTTCTGCGCTGCAAACGTTAACGTTGATCACTAAAAACAGATGTGCATAAAATATATTTCTATATAGTAGAATCAGTGTAGTTCGATCGGGGAGGTATCACCGCCACACCTATTTCTTTTTCTTCAGTTTTTGCGTTTCGCTGGAAGGGTGTGGTTGCCTGCTCACTTGTTTATATATGAGGCGGCCATCTTAGTCCTCGGGAGTAGCGACGCATCTGTGATCGACTTCAGATAGAACCCCTGTTCTATATGAAGGTGTCCATGGGCGACAGTAACCACTTACCATCAGGCAGAGTGCATGCTTGTTTGCTACTTTAATGTGATAACAAAAAACCGTAACGCTATAAACTGTAGCAAAACTTGCTCAACACTGACGGTTGCAGTGTCAAATGTCTGTTACGTATTCGAGCGGTGACCTGATGGTCACGAACTATGCCATTCAAGTGTCATTCACTCACACATACCAACCCAGGCACGTTAAAAAATAACAAGCGCCAAGTGCGAGTCGAACTCGCGCGAGAAGAGTTGTATGTTTCCCCTCTTAAATATTTATTTCATTCTGTTTTTATTGTTATAGTTGTAGTTGTTGTTATAGTTGTAACGGAAATACATCATTTGTGAATATTTCAACTGTCTAGCTATCACGGTTTATGAGATATAGCGTGATAACAGACAGACGGACAGCGGAGTCTTAGTAAAAGGGTCTCGTTTTTACCCTTTGGGTTCGAAACCTCAATTAGACTCCATTTTAATTAAATGTCTCATATAGTCATAATCAACTAATTCTACTGACGGGATAAACACAATATTTAGTATTCAAACGGTGACTCGTTAATAATTAATCTTCTCTTAATGAAAAGGTCGCAATAAACAGTTAATTAAATCAACACGAAACAGTATGTACAATGAGTAACTTAATCCCTCAGTAAATATATTAGGAATGTATTGTGCCATCCGGTTTGCGAGAGAGGCGGAGGGTTGGTTTACACCGACTCCGGATTAACATGATATTAAAGGGATAACGACCCATTACCTACATTTATATATCATCTGTATTCTGTACTAGTAATAACCCGCTCCGTTCAATAGAGTAGATTACGTAATTGTATACTTACACGTACGTAATTGTATACTATTTTATTATCGTACATACCCGTGTGATCCTAGGACAAAAATAGAGCTACTTGTGTGCTTGGCTTGTGTGTTGTGTACTTGTGTGCTTGCCGTAAGAGGCAAATCAAATGGGGCTTTCGAGGTTGCCAAGCAGGAGTGGAAGTTTGCCAAACAGTTCTTGCGTTTCGGTGGAAGGATGTGGTTGCCGTCTCACTCATATATGAGGCGACCATCTAAGTCCTCGGAAGTAACAACATATGTTTGATCGATTTCAGAAAAAAAACCTTGTTGTTGTGTTGTGTTGAACGACTTCAGATAAAACATGAAGTTACTTACAGATGCGACAATAACTTACCATCAGGTGAACTGCATGCTCGTTGGCTACTTCTGATATAAAAAAAAAAACCAATGACACGTCCAGCCAGTGACCCGTTATGGACGACAGAGTAGCTGCATGCCCTTGAAAAGATGATATTGTAGGAGGAAATGCTAACCTCATAAAATCTAAATCCCATTTAACCCTGCGTGGCTTGTACTGCGTGGGATACCTTATAAGACCTTTTCTTTTATTAACTATGAGAATTTAACATTTTAAATTTATAAAGAAATATTATAAAAGACACGTTATGTTAACACCTAACTTACGAGCAGCAACGCATTTATTGTGATTGGTCTGAAGTGACCTGTATTTTATGTGAGGTAAGAACCTCACATAAAATACAGGTCACTTCAGACAGTTTGTACAGTTACTGTACTGGTACTGTACAGTTCAATTTTGTTTCAAACTATAGCCTGAAACATGCTGTAAATATAAATAAGTTCTAATTAAAACAATATCGTGTAGGCTTATTTTTCTATTACATAATTATGTAGCGCTATATAACGGCATTTAGAGTGTTTTTATAAGACTTTTTACAAATTGAAGAAGAATTAAATAAATTGCGATGGCCGGTTATTGATAATTTTTACTTAAATAGAAGAAAAGGAATCCTTCGCAGATAGGATACGACCCTTGGAATTGAGTAGCAATGTCTTAAAAGTAAAAATATTACCGATTCTTATGTAAGTAATTCGTATTTATCTTCTTATTTTTTTTTATTACTATTTTTCCAAAATGGTGTGTCAAGCTCTTACAATTTAGGTTACTTTTATAACATAATATGTAAAATAATAAATTAGGGGGTTTGTACTTGTCTGGGAGTCTGTACACTTACAAAAAAACTACATTTTAAAACATAGATTTTAATGAGAAACATATAATGAAATAATTTAGTGTAGCGTTGCTTTAGGAATAGTGCGAATTCTCGTGTCAAATAAATTGAATAGATGAAAGCAGATTTTTTACATATAACGTTATCTATACGTGTTTGAAGTTCCAGGCAGAGGGAACTTCAAAAATATTACTTTATTTATTTAAGATAAGGAAAAGTTGTTTTGAGGCGTACGTTAATAGGAAGGTACAATAAAAACCTAAATGTAACTTCACCGTCACAGTATTCGTATCAGCAATTTCAATGAAATGTAATCTAATTGATTAATTTTGAAGCTCTCCTGTGTCTTCGAATTTTCGACTGAATCATTGGACAGACATTTTGACTAAAACTGATACGAGACTGAAAGGGTACAGTGTGAATGTTATTATTTCTCCTGAAGAGTGAGTCTTTGGGTGCTAGGAACCCATACTTTGCCAAGGACATTAATTAATTAATTAATTAGAACACCTCCATCATACATTGGTTGTGAATCCACTGAAGTTATTAGCCTACCAATCTTTTGAAAAGTCAGGCTATTTAATTTTTCCATTATTTTAACAGCACCATGCAATTGGACACCTTCAAATGTCATAAATGATGAATCAACGTTATACATATTTGCTCGTTGTGCCGGATCATCGAATAGTGTGTAGTATTGTTGCACAAAACCCTTTCCAATTGCATCATATTGTGCATTTAGCGCCATTTAGACGAAATATTAGATCCAACAATACACTGAATCGGTCGGATGTCTTTGAAATATATAAAATTTCAGGCCCGCGGTGAGCTCCCAGCTTTCCTTTTGCAGCAAAAAATGGCAAAGCTTTGATACTTTGATAATCACAAATATGAAAGGTCGATAAAATATTACATTTCTTGAAATTTAATAGCAGTTCAGCGTGATAACTCTTGTACAAAGCAGTTTATGGTTTACGTACAATATTTTTTTCAAACGTGGTAAAGGCAATATGGTTCGACGAGGAGGTACCATATTCTAGTTACTTCTATCGTGAATTAGTTCTGCGGTTTTTTGGAAATGTGCGACTAGCTTATAGTGCGGTGACCATCTTTGTCGTCAGGACATAGTAACATACCTGTGTTTTGCCTCGTAGTGGAGACCTGTATTTATGGGATTGCAGATGTCCATGGGCGGGAGTGTCGACTTACCGTTAAGTGAATTACACTCTGATATGTCTCAATACTTTGCCGTTGTTTACTTCAATCTTTTGTAAAATGACGACCCGCGTAGTGGAGCGGCCACCATACCAATCTGACATGTAGCGGGTTCCGGGTTCGATCTCCGGCCAGACAAACGTCTGAATGATGAGTTTAGATTCTGGGTCTGGGTGTATGTGCATTCACCTTTGTGTGTACATGGTACCCACAACACAGGAGTATATCATAGTATGGAGCTAGCTTTTCCAGTTCCAAGAAAATAATTTATTAAAAATCTTACAAAATAAAAAATACGATTATATCTTTGAAATAAGTTTATATCTTTGAAATGAATATTTGATTCTTTTCTCGCAGAATGACTACTATAACGCGGTTTCAGGTCGACTGACCTATAATGTTCATCCAAGTCCATTCACGTTACTCACTCCATTAAACTCAATCAATGTTTTCATTCCTTGTCTTTGTTCTCATAATATTTAAAGGATCTCAAGTTCAGGGTACAAATTCTACTACGAAATATATTATGTTACTTAGGGAGTGTATCTATTCTATTAAATTTATTCTATTTGAGTTATTTGCAAGGTAGGATTGAATGAGTGTGGTTTGACCGGGAAGTTACCATCTTGATTCTCGAAAGAAGCAAATAAACTGTGATGGGCTTCACATAAAACCTTTGTTTTATATGCTTACAGATGTCAATGGGCGGACGTGACCGCTTGCCATCTGGTGGATTGCATTGTGCATATCATTTGCTACTTCAAACTAAAATACATACTGACAATGTAAAGTTTACAAAATTATCTTCATTATATAAATAATGAAGATAATTAAAATAAAATTATTTTCGATAAACTGTTTGCACGTTTCAAATCATTCGTAGTTACTGATAAAATTAAGATTATCCAAAATCAATAAAAAAAAAATGCACCTATATTTTTTAAATCGTTAGTAGCCTATATTGATACACACCAGAAAGTCTAATTACATTCCGAAGTTATCGCTGTGGTGTCATTGTACGAATCTTACAAACGTTTTCTACATTCGTGTGAAAATACGCGATAACATATTTAGAATTTATTCGTTCCCCGCCGATGATAAATGATGTGAAGATTCCTTTACTTTGCTTTCTTTTTCCATGAAAAAGGGATGAATGATCCTTCCTAATGATGCTTTTGCCGTATATCTAAATCATAAATTCTTTAATAAATGGAAATATATGTATTTGTGTCAGTAACAACCACTTTTGTTATGAATATATTACACTGTAATATTTGTAAACGTAATGATTTGTTTTCTTAATTTAACGGTACAAATAAATCAATGTCACGGTCATTCTGCTGTGTAGTCGGTCTTCAATAGCATGGTTCCCTCTATACATATAAAAATAACAATATAAAAATAAAGCTTTATACGCTTATAGCCCCACGCTAGAATTATATCCTGTGTCGTGGGTACGGTGAACATACAAAGAGGAATACACGAACACCCAGAAAATGCTCTAAACTCATCATTCAGATATCTGTCTCGCCGGGGATCACACCCGGTACCCACCGCGTGTCAGACCTGTATGGTGACCTGGTGACCTGTATGGTCAAGAAAATTGTTGATTGATGTATTGTGTTGTTAATTCAGTGAATAGTGAGACATAGATGTTTGGATCCTTACCAAGGATGTCATGGATATGAAATTTCGGATCTGGATACGGATAGAGAAAAAATATTATACCGGTTTCAGATACGCTTACGGATATGCAATTATTTCTAATTATCCGTTAGTTTCGGTTATTATATTTTTAAACATAAAATACATTTAATAATTTGGTTCCTGTAAGCAAGTTCTTAAAAATTCTTCGTTACAATATATTTTTTTTTTATCACATAAAGCACAAATTAGAAAATAATGGTTATGTTTGACATTTAGTAATAACAAAATACTATATGACTTTGTGTTTGTATCAAATGCGTGGCAGTGAGTGTAGTATCATTTAATGTATTATTAAAAAAAAGCATTCTGCACTCCTTTTCTATATAAACTACTTCCAAATTTCATACCGCTCCGTCCGCGAAATTTTCATAAAAAGTTGTATAAAATTTTTGTTTCACGTATATATGGATATATTTTAATTTTATAACAAAGCTATAATCTATATGGTAAATTGGCAAGAAGCAATGTCTTGTAAAACATTAAAAAAATCTAAAAAGCGTTAATATGTACTTTAAAAAAAAATTAACTTCGGCAACATTTACGCATATAACGAGGTAGATATATGTAGTTACAAAGGGCATTCCGTAAACAATACAATCATTACCTACAATGTGTACACCGTTACGCAGTGCAGAAAATCAGTTTCTATTTCATCTCTATAACTGTAATTAATCGCGCGTGCGGGTGCTAATTAGCGGTCGCTTTGAGCTGCAGCGGCTGCAGTGATTCAATATCCCGCAGCGCGCGGAGACCCTGTGGCTGTTGTTTGCTGTTGCTAGGATACCGGTGGCAACCAATTAGCAACCAATGAACATTAAATTACGGTAGGAAAAGACTTATTTTTATTGTGTTGATTTCTTGCCTATGCTATGTATAATGTAGATTTTTAGGACTCCGTACCTAAGAGTTAATACTCCGCTGTCCGTCTGTCTGTTACTATGTTGTATCTCACGAACCCTGATAGCTAGACAGCTGGAAGTTTCACAGATAATTTATATCTGTTGCCGCTGTAACAACAAATTCTAAAAACAAATTAAAATAAATATTTAAGAGGGACTCCCATAAAAGCAAACGTGTTTTATGCAGTTTTCTATAGATAATGGTACGGAACCCTTCGTGTGCGAGTTCGGACTCGCACACGAAGGGTTAAGAATAACCGGTCAAGATTCGGCTCTTGACCGGTTATTCTTTTGTAATGTAGAAGCAGCAAACGAGCGTGCAATCCACCAAATGGTTACTGGTAGTTATAGATATCTGTAATCAATCTTAAATAGAATTTACATTCTATCGTCGGAGGGTAACAGATTCGTGAGAACGAAAATGTGCCTCGTACAAGTGTTACTAAATGTGGAGGCGGAACCTCCTTGAGCCCAATCACAAAGGATTCTACCACTTTATATTACCCAAACAGAACTCATTATACTAACACCCACTAACTGGAATATATACCTCGACATATACACTAACTACTAGGTATGCGTCTCTATAATTTAATCGAATTATGACAACCAATTTAACTGATACTAAAACTCTATGCTTCGGCTCCGGAAGCACTACCGCCACACCTATTTCTGCTATACAATTAGCGGTAACATAGTTATGCGCTGCTGTGTTCTGGTCTAGAGAGTATTGTAAGAGAGTCATACGAGTACTGAACCAAGGCATTCCGACATAGTCCTCAGGTGTAGCAACATACCTATGGCTAATATCAGGTAAGACCATGATTTTCTCTGGTGTTGATTACAGATGTCCATGGGCAACAGTAGCCATTTATCATCTGGGGGAGTACAAGCTAGTTTGCTACTTTCATTTTATTAAAAAACATGAATAACAAATTCAAATAATCGTTATGTGTCGTGTTATCACGGACGATTCTAATGGAAACACATGAATATTGATGTTCTATATCAAAACATGTTACGATCGGGTAACGATTTGCATTTCATAACTTTCAAAATTGTGTTCTGCATACTGTAACATACATTTTGCAACAGACAACATGGAAATAAAAGAGAAATTCAGCATACACAAGCAATATGTGTCAGATCTTTGTATAATGTTACTGCATTGAGAGAACGAATTTTCCTCTGCTAGATCTTTTTGCTTTTTCTAGACACGATATAAAATAAGGTTGTGCTAGTTTATATCGTAGAGGCTTCTAATGAAATTATTTTAATAAATATTCACTAATAATCAATTTCTCATGCCTCCTTTTATGTTATAAGGCCCTTCAAAAAAGTAATTTATTAAATAAATTACTAGAAAAGTGAATTTAAAAATTCTTTAAATTAATTTAACCACTGTAATAGTGCAATAAATGACTTTGGATATATTTATAAATTTTGAAACATTATACAATTTTTAAGGTAAATTTAAATCCATCGTAAATAATTTTGTTCTAATTTTATCTCATCCACTCTAAATACGTTTTATCAAAACTACGCTTTCAAATCTTGTTTAAAAGAGTTCTCCGCAATTGTTGCTGACGTATTCATTCTGCAATGTAAGCCTAAATTGTAGCCCCTCGTCAAACCTAAATACAAACGATGCAAAATAAATAGAGTATTATTTAGATAGCAGTTGGATTTTAATCATTCCTACGTATCCCTATGAATATTCAAAACGCCGTGTTGAAGTTCGCCCTCCACAATTTGCTGCGGCCGCGGTTGAAATGAAAATATATTTTTGTGTGAAATTCATTGTCTAACGTTGGGGGTTTTTGGGAATGTTATCTACGTGTTCGTGGCGTGCCCGTTTAACCATCGTAAGCTTTTTATCTAGAAATAAAATTGAATTTGCTAACAGAGACAAAACTAGCAGGATTAGTGCATAAATGGGAATATATACCCAAGCTAATAATCGTGTTGTCCTTGAAATTGAAACGCGACTTTTTATATAGAGCACTTGGCTGTAAACAGCTAATATAATGTAATTTTTTTCACTTTTAAATGTAACCTGTTACTTGGAAAAAATCATATTCCAAAGTCCTACGTGATGTGTCATTTCCAATGCACTGGCGCCAAAAACCACATTTAACTACAAGCGTAAAAATCGATAAGGTATTTAATTATCGGTGTCAGTTAGCGGTAATGTTAGTGAGCACTTACCGGTATCACAGGCTGTTCATTACGGTTCATTAGTGACGTCACCGCAGCGAGCGAGCATGGTCATGCGCCGTCGCTACTTATCGCTTGCGGCGCTTCGATACATAGAACACCATATTATGTACCTAACAGTAACGTGATTGTACAGCTTTATAAACGGAGGTACTTGACTTCCTGGCTGGGAGAGTAGTGGTAGAGCTCTTTGTGGTTCGACTCCGGAATCACTACCGCCACACCTATTTCTGCATAATAACAGCAGTGTTATGCGCTGTTATGTTCTGGTCTGAATAATGTGGTAAGGGAGACATACTTTTCCGAGGCATTCCATATTAGACCTCAGGGGTAGCAACGCGTCTGTGACTAACCTTAGGTGAGACTTTGATCTTACCTAGGGTTGATTACACATGTCCATGGGGGGCAGTAGTCACTTACCATCAGGTGGCCTGCATGCTCGTTTGCTACTTCTACACTATAAAATAGTCCTTTCAGATACGCGGTCAGACGATTAAATGATAAATTAAGATTTATTTCTGGGCCGAACAGACAAGGAAGTCGTTTTTGTTGGTGGCAGTGACACCAAAAATAAGAGAAATCGTAGCATAAACCAATAATTGTGGAAGTAGATAAGCGTAATATAATTAATACACATTATTAAAATATGTTTTAAAAACTCGAGGTTATGAAAGTTGCTTCTACCTTCAATTGGGTAGCGTGAATTAAAACTATGACGAAGAGATCAATGCCGATCAGAAGTCCGACAAAAGTTGGATGATTACATGAATTGTCTGAAAGTATCTATCGATCGATCATACAATAATAAAAAATATATAAATATTTTCGACTGAAAAGAATATGGCCACGTCTGTATATTTTTGAGTGTCTCACTTTAGTATATCTTCAATACTTACATATGTCTATACTTATGTATGTAGTGTATTAACAAAGACATCTATATTAATGATTCCGTCAAGAGGTTCGGTAGACTTGATTGAAACCTTGCCTAAATAATAAAACATAAAAAAAATATTGATTTCGAGTCGACAACATATATACGCAAAATTCGCATTGTCGAATATGTCGCCATATCGGCCACTCGGATACCATCTTCAATTCTTTAAGGCCAATTCACCTAATAATAGGATAAACAACCATCTAGCGGTGTTATTTACCTTATATAGTTTTGATATTTTATACTAGATGGCGTTACAAAATTTTACCTCGCATTTCTGCATCACGCTGCCGCGCTGATGAGTGCTTGTGTAGGTCTGTATAAATATGCCCGGAATTTGAATTTGGGTGTCGCTAGCATTGAGACCAATATATTAAACTGTAAGCTAACTACTACAAGTGGTGGCGACTAGCGAACTGGCAGCTTTTAAGAGTAGTAATACCTTTTAGTTGATTAACTACAAAAATATCTACATACATTTTGTTAAAGATTATGTATGAGTCACTTAACCGAGCGAAGCGGGGTTTTCATCTAGTTATTTATATAACCACAAAATTATCCACACATTATTAAAATAACTATAAATTGGGAAATAAGTTTTGTCCTGTAAGCTGACGTTATGGAGAGGCCAGTTAATCGCTTAGAAACAATAAGGATACCGCATTAACTATGTAGGTATGACTATAACATTTCGCATAAGAATTAGTTTAGTACAAAAGGCCTAATTACAAAACTTTAATAAGCTATAGTAAACTTTATCACAATTCTATAAAATTTAATATCGTATGATCATATGAGACGAGTGCGACTGTACTGGATGCATGCCGTAAATAACCGGCGCTTAGCTGAGGATCCAGTAAAACCCTGAAACAATGGTGACGATGCAGTAACTAATCGCAGCGCTGTAATTTAGAAGCTGCATACAGCGCTTTACGCTTAATGATTAGAGAATTTCGAGATGGACGCAAAGTGAATAACTTTACACCAGTATAAAGGAACTTAAGCGCCTATAGTAGCTCGACTAATATAAACCTTAATATGAGAACGCTATGATCTCTTTCAAATTACTTCACGAAACCATTCATGGTTTCATGAATTAATTTGAAAATAAATTTTCATGAAAATGTGATTGTAAATTACCAAAGAAATGGCGTGGAGTGTTTAAGCAAATATTTATAAACAACTCGAATATGCTTCTGAATTAAGATTTCCAAATATTTGTTGAACGAAGCACACAAGTGTGTAGACATAATGTTAAAGTAAGAAACAGTTTTTATTATTTAAGAAACAATTGCGACTCAATAAATAAATAATCCTTTCTCGACAATTATAGCAAGAAAAATAAAGTAACGTTTTTGCATTTGCATTTTCTCTTGAGCTCGTTATAATTTAAAACTGCAACAAGTGCTTTGTACAATTTAGTTATCTAACTAGCGCCCCGGTTTACTCGCGTAAAAAAGAAAAATTGTAATAACTTTTGATTAGAGTAAATGGTTTTAATGAAATAACGACTTTTTTTTTTTGCACTTTTAAATAAAATACCTATATTGCTATGTTAATAGCTATGAAGGTGGTAGAACTCTCCGCAATTTGACTCTGAAAGCACCACCACCACACCCATTTCTGCTTAAAATCAGCAGTGTTATGCATTGCTGTGTTCTGGTCTGAAGGATGTGGTAAGGGAGATATACTTATCCGCCGCGTTCCATCTTAGTCCTCAAGGGTAACAAAGCATCTTTGGCTAACCTTAGGCAAGACCTGAGCGTATCTGGGGTTGACACAAATGTCCACGGGCGGCAGTGGCCACTTACCATGAGGTGAACTGCATGATCGTTTGTATTTTCATCTTATTAATAAATAGTTTCTCCTATATTTATCGTAGTCTACGCATAACTTTGTCCTTTCCAATAAAAATAAATCTTAGAATCAGTAGACGAGTCAGTTTTTTAATAATAATTATATTTGAGAACCCCAATAACTTGTAAAACGTTCAGCCATAGAAGGCGCAGACCTCACCTTAAGTTAGAGATAAGTTAATCTCGAACCGCTGACAGGACCGAGTTTGACTACTTTATAATTCGCGTTATAAAGATTTCAGAGGATTAGCCTGCGAGCCGCGCTCTGCCGCTGAAATGTTGCGCTCTGACGGTAAATTCAAATTGTCGAAGTAAATATTTGAACAAGTTTAAATTTGAGGGAGAAGTATGATTTTAGCTGAATGGTATGATTATAGATGAAACGTCAAATACAGTCGGTAGAGATTGCCTAGGTTAATTTTAAATATTCACAAATATAGTTAGGTAGATACTTTATAAATTTTTGGTGAAACTTCTGGTTAAATATAGAAGATAGGAAGGAAGTAAGGAAGGTAGATAAATGGAATGCAAAAGGCATTCCATGGCAGATGGATCGATGAGTATACTGATTTAGTGTGACTGAGTCTCACTCAGTAAGTTGGTAAGACTGAGTATACTCATTGAGACCATTGAGACGTTCACCATTACATTAAATAGGCTTATGAACAAATCATAGTAAACGTTTTTTTTCCTACAATATGTGGTCTCTGAGCTAAGGTTCATAAGCCATAGACTTTCTTAGCGTTAAATTGATTTTCATCAATCATGCCGTCGCCAGTTTTTCCGAAGAAATGAATGATGGCGTCTTGTTTAACTGAAGGCTGATTGATGAGAATAGAAAACGAAGATTTTTGTGCGTATTATGTACTTATTAAATTAGCTACCCTTTTAATAAAATATAACGCGTGGCTTTGCTTGTAAAGGATGAGCTATATGTTACTTAGCTTTTAAAACATAAACTTAACATCATCAGAAGTGGATTTTAGAGTCAACTGTCAACATATAAATTAGTACCATTCCCACTAAGCCTGCGAATGCGGTGTAAGGCAAATATAAAAAATGGAAATCTATGAAGATTCTTTCGCTTCCCACGAAATTATTTTATATTGTGATTAAGAATATACCTATACTACCAAGCTTGGTCACTACAGCAAAAATATTTAAGGCCAAATAAGTATTCTTTTCTTTAATAATAATAAAATACGTTGTATTAAGATGATGCCTCAAAACAGATTTGTCTAATTTTTGAAGCGATTCGAAAACAACTTCACGACAGTTAATCATCAGGCTGACGTTGAAAAATTAGCAGTAATTAAAGAGCATGACTGTGAATATTAAAAAAACTGCAAATAATCGGGGCCAGTACTTATTCATTTTAAAACAGTAGTGACAAATGACAGTGATGATAGGATGTTTGTAGCGGGATTGGCAGCATATTTGATCATTGCACCTTCAAATATAAGTTAGAAAGAAAGAAAGAAAGTAAATATTTTATTTCCTTAAAAGTATGACACAGACAAAGAAAAACAAAAATAAAAATTATTATAACTAACATTAAACTAAATATCCTAACATAGTGTAACTTAATCACCGTGTCTCTGTATTCGTATGCGTCATAGTGTACAGGAACAGTTACGTAGATTCATGTTCAATTGAACTAAATGTAACTGTTGTGTTTATATTTGTGTAAGTCGGATTTTTTTCTCATTTAACGATGTGGCCGAAAAATTTCTTAATAATAAAATCTATTAACGACCCACGTGGCTGAGTGGTCACCATACTGTTCTGATACGCAGTGGGTCCCGGGTTCGATCTCCGGCCAGACAGAATCCTAAAAGCTGAGTTTATAGATTTTTGTTCTGGGTCAGGATGATTGTGTATTTATCTTTGTGTGACGATGGCACCCACGACACAGGAGAAAATCCTACTGTGGGGCTATCTATGAGTGTAGAAAACGATTAATATCTGTATTATTATTAATTTTCTCGGTATTTTTCATTTAAGTAATATAAATAATTGTAATCCGACCATATTGTAATGTTTATAATTTTTTGGCGCCGGCGTTCTCACTTCACATTAATGTGGGCATACATATAAAATGATGTTTCAAAATGAGATTGTCCTAGGTACAACAGGTTCCCTTTCATTATAAAATCTTTTTAGTTCGATTTCGGTTTCTGTACTACGTTTACTTCTGACTAACAAAGGCGAATTCAGTTTATTTCTCTTATTATCTGCAATTAATTATCTGTAAGGAAGAAACATTGGAATGTAATTAAAACTGAGAACTTAAAATGCGTTTAAACTACTACAAATCCTTCTTTCCAATCTTTTCTTGTTTTAGTCATGGCATACTCGTTTGGTACTGCTAGACTATAAAATTAACATCAATTATTTTTTCTTAAACAATAATTGAGCAAATACATAAATATATTTTATAGGCCTAATGCCTATCATGCCGATCATGCCTAATGGTTGAAATTTTGCCTCTCAATCGAGGGTCCGAGGTTCGAATCCCAGGCCACCACTGATTTTTCTACAATTATGTGCGTTTTAGAAATTAATTATCTCTGCTTCCGATTGAGCGGCCAAGTTTCAACCATTACGCTATTACTGTTTTATTATCCGCACACTATTATACGGACGTAAACTACGTACTACGTACACTAAAATCAACAACCTATGTTGATTGATGGAGCTGAGTAATTGCTGGCCGGGTTGATAAATTACTTGCGGCATGAAGACCACCTTTAAAGAAAAATTAGATAATCACATAAATAAGTGTACGAAAACAACAATAAATAATTATTTATTCAAAAAATGAGCCTAGGATAGATTTTTCCAGGCATATATTCGGAACGAATAAATTGATCTGTGGTTGCAGGACCTATTAGAGCTAGCTAGCTACAGCCATAGACTTAAGAATAGCTTAAAAAATTGTATTTTTTATTATTTCTAACCCAAAAAAAAAAAAATTAAGTGATGAAATTCAAAAAAATAAACACGAAAGTAGTAGAAAGAAAAGTCAAACTCGAACAAACTTGCCGCTTTCTCTGACTTTTTTTTTTAATATATAATGTGAAACAAGGAAACGAGCATGCAGTTCACTTAATTGTAAGTGGCCACTGCCGCCCATGGACATCTGTAATCAACCCCAGGTAAGAACAGGTCTTACTTGAGGTTAGCCGCAAACGCGTTGCTGAGGACTAAACTGGAACGCCTCGAATGAGTGTAACTCCCTTGCCACATCCTTCAGACCAGACCATAGCAATACATAACACTACTGTTATTAGGCGGAAATAGGTGTGGCGGTGGTGCTTCCGGAGTCGAA
>MOOZ01001762.1:185900-210126 GCA_002930495.1 Cecropterus lyciades | reverse complement strand
CCTTTGTTTGGCAAGATACGCTCCACTTTGCTCTTTGCTCCACAAACACAACAATTTTTTTTAATTCTTTACTTTAATGCCAATAGTCTTTCTCAATAAATGGACATTAAATACAAAAATAATTTTCAAATCGAACCCTACTGGTTCGATTTGAAAATCCTGAGATTAGCGCGATCAACCAAACAAACAAACTCTTCAACTTCATAATATTAGTATAGATTACCTTCTCTATGTATCGGGTAGGCTTTTTAACTAACTCCTGTTGCCCCCTCTCTTTTGGGTCGTGGCTGGCGTTAACACTAGCACCAGCCGACGTTGCGGGCCTCGACTGTAATGTAATACTAACGCTTTCTCGTGACCCGGCACCGAACGTCCAGATGAACGCCGCAGAGATTAGTCAGTAGAGGTCTGAGTGAAGACCAATAAAGGAATGTTTAGGATAACTTGTATTACGTTTTATATCCAAACAACATAATTTGGGGTTATTTCCAATAACCTATGTCTTTTAAAGAATTGGCGTAATAAAATTAACGACGTATTTAAAGAATTGACGGAATAGTATCTGTGTATAATGTAATGTATTTTAAAAAACCTTGTTCCGTTCATGGAAAGGTATTAAAAAAGGTTTTATTTAAATCAAACTTTTCCCGGTAATTTATTACGGTACTTTTCATTGCGGCTTATAAAATTCCAGCGTAATCCTTTAATACTGATTTATGAAGCAGAAAACACATGGTACGAGTACAGTAAATTGACGGTATATTGATATTGATCAAGTTATTCTCGATATATCAAGTTTTTAAAGCTCGCTGTGCCTGTGTATACGGTGGAAAGGTGAACTCTGTGGTTCGACTCCGGAAGCAACACAGCCACACTTATTTCTGCCTAATAACAGCAGTATTTTGGATTGCTATGTTTTGGTCTGAAGAGTGTGATAAGGATGATATACTTATTCATTCCTACTTAGTCCTCAGGGGCAGCAACGCACCTGTGGCTAACCTCAGGTAAGACTTTATTCTTACCTAGGGTTGATTACAGATGTCCATGGGGGCCAATGCCCACTTACCATGAGGTGGTATGCATGCTCGTTTGTTACTTCCATAATATATAAAATGGGTGCCGTCTGGTGCCAGTCAGGTCACCACTCCCTCTCTTTCCGTGGATGTCTTTGGAGGCGACTAAGGAACAAAATCCAGGAGACAGGCAGTACCATCTTCTTCCGTGACATCAACACCTACTGCGATCGCCATCACGCATGCCAAGCAGTGACTTTTTACAAACAACTCCATTAGTAAAGACCTATGACCAACAGTGGTCCTGAAAGGGCTGATAGATGTAAAGCTCACTGTGGCTTGTCTTCTTCTTGAAAATGTTAAGGGCTGCTGTGTATTGCATTGATGCTTGATGAGGATGCTTTTTATAACATTCTAGCCTTTAAAGAGCTGGACGATGATCACATGATGGAGTGCATGTTTAAAACGCTTTCTACACTCATAGCCCCACAATAGGATTTTCTCACACAAAGACGAATACACAAACACCCAGACCCAGAACAGAAATCTAAACTCATCATTCAGATATCTGTCTGGTCGGGAATCGAACCCGGGACCTATTGCGTGTCAGACCGGTATGGTGACCGCTCCACCACGCGGGTTTGCTAGTTCAAGTTCATAAAAAATACATGTTTTTTATTTAGTGGCAAAAGAGCATACAGTCCACCTGATGATGATTGCCCGCCTATGTTCATCTTTAATGCAAACGTAAACTGCTATTATTTGGCAGAAATTGGTGTGAACGTGGTGCTTCGGAATTTAACGACAAAATTCTACAACATTAAAATATATGTCTCGAGCTAGCTGGTTCGCCCCCGACTATAATCAAAACAATACAAACATTGAACCACTCAGAGATTGAATATCATGTAAATCCTTTCGTAGTGGGTGCCTACATCATAATACGAACCCACTGACTAAGTTTTATTCCAGCTTTAGTAGTTCATACGCTGTGAAGATTTCTTAGTAGGTAAGGTTCGCTTTTATATATTGTTAGATGATTTTTATATCTCTTTGTTTTGCTACACACTACCATTTATCAACAAAAATTCCAGATTTCTTTATAAATAATATTTCAAAACAAGACATTCAAAACTTATAGAGGAGGGGTTTTATTTGAAGTCTCATACATGCATTGCTCTCGAAATTGAAAGTGAAACGGCATCACCACTGAAACAAAAACTGCTTCACGATAGAAATAGGCGTGCCGGAGGTACCACCCCGGTCGAATCGTACTCCTTCTACCTTGTATGCTGCGCGCATTGTAAGTCTTACTAAAACCATAAACGACGCCGCATGAAAAACCTGTTAAATTTTACCAACACCCGTCAGATATTATTGGCGCCCCATTCTGCCGGTGATTGCTTTTATGGAGAACTATTAATTGGATTGCAGTAAGCTCAAATGAATTCCGATTTATTAACGATTTCATTCCAACACGATACGTAATAGTTTCACTCATCATTGCGCTGCATTTCATGCATTTGCATATATTTAATACCCAAATAATGTGTAAACGGCTGGACCAATTTTAATAGGACTTTAGGTTAATTATTCTCTCACAACATGTATTGAAATAATATTTTGTAAAATTTAAATCTATTTTTTTAGCATAGGACGAAATAGTTATACAATACCCGTTTTTTTGTGGACAATTGAGTTTAGAGAGTTTTTTGATTCATGAAATATTTCCTGCTCCCCCCTCCCTTAAAAATAAAATACCCCTTAACATAGATAATGAGCCTCCTGGCGAAGCGATAAGCATACCAATTGGTTACGCGATCTATCCTGAGTTCAATACCCGTTCAAGCAGAGATCTAAGTGAAACGGTTAAGTGTCTTTACTGCTGTTGCAGTGTTAAGCTGCTGTGTTCTGGTTTAAAGGATGTGCTAAATACTAAGGTAATACACGAGGCGTTCCAAATTAGTCCTCAAGGGTAGCTACGCTTTTGTAGTCGACCTCTTGTCAGAGTCTGGAGTTGAAGTCTACGAGCCGTGGGCTGTAGTCTTACCATCTATAGTAAAAAAAATAAAAAATCTTTCGACATAGTTAGTATTTTTTCCGGTGTCGTGGGTACCATGGACACACAAAGACAAATACATAAACAACCAGACTCAGAACAAAATCAAATGTGATCATTCAGATGTCTGTCGGGTTGGGGATCGAGCCCAGAACCCACTGCGTGTCAGACCAGTATGGCGACCGCTCCGCCACGCGGGTCGTCAAAAAAAAAACATGTAAAAGTTTGTAATAGACATTGTAAAGAACATTAACATAACATTTGTAAATAAACCCGACTGCTTAGAACGTTTCTTTTATTACTTGCTTTCATTTAATTCCCTATATGGACGTGATACTAAAAAATGTCCCCTCCCCCTCGTTTTCGCCCTATAGGCAGGCGGCATTTTTAAAAATTATATAGCCTATGTCACTCTGCAAACTGAGACAATTCTAATAATATGTCAAACGTCACAACCGTCAAGCCGTTTGGCCTATAGCGCATGCCAAAAAAACGGACATACATACAAACATACGCTCCAATAACATTTCTCTCCTTCTGACGCAGTCGCGCAAAAAGTCTTTCAAAACAACATAAAATTCCTTGTACACAGACCCCGTAAATAGCCAACATTACTGATACGCCTAGCATCAAAAGAGCAAAAACAAGAAAATTAATAACCCACATAACTAAACCTGATTGCCCACTTACACCGGCAGTTTGGGACAATCGCGGCATTGTACACATGCTAAATGTCCCCGCTATCGTAACTGGTCATATAAATCATGAACAAAGAATAAAAATAACATAAACAAAGAATAAGTGAGACAAAATAAAGGAGAATGTATTCGTCTTGTCAATGAGTGCGCAGTTGCGCCTCTAACGGCGATTTCTTCTTTATATTCTCGTAGTAGCAACCGAGCTCGCACTTCTAATGTTAGTAAGGAGCAACTGACACTAGAGTCCGCAGGAAGTATTTGAAATGTTTGAAGACACTACCATCACACCTATTTCTGCCAAATAACATTAGTGTTAAGCGCTGTTGTGGTGTGGTCTGAAAGGTGTGTTAAGGGAGACATACTTCAACTTGGTCTTCACGAGTAGCAACGCATCTGAAAAACTAATCTTATCTGGGATATATTATCCATGGGCGGCAGTGACCACTTACCAACCGATGGACTGTATGCTCGTTAACTTGTCAACCCATTATTGTCCCACTTCTGGGCGCGGGGCTCCTTTCAGAAAAGCTAAAGTCCACCGCGCTGGCTAAGTGCAAACTGGTAGATGTGGAGGAAAAGGGGAAATCTCCCGCCAGGCGATTCTACTGCCTGAGACCGCAGTCGATGTTAACTTCGGACCATTTCTATATATGCTGAGATTCTATCAAACTCTGATAGTGTGTTCGAGGTTGCGTCTTCTAATTGGCCAGTGTCAGCATGACGCGTATGACGTACTCCTTTGTTATTTGCTGCTTGCGTCGTCTTGCGTGCTCAGCATGACATGTGAAGCGCGAGCTCATATTACTGTAGGTATCGCGCCGCTACAGTAGACTTTACACACCATTGAGAACTTTTTTAAAGAACTCTCGGATATGTAGGTTTCCTCGCGATATTTTTCTTCACCGTAAATCAATGATAATAATTTCTGATACGCACATCATTGTAGAAAAATCGGTAGTGCGTGCCTGGAATTCGAACCTCGGACCTTCTAGCGATCAAGTTTTAACCATTAGGCTATCACTGTTCATTATGTAGCATGCTTTCTGCTATTTAGATATTATAAAAAATGTGACTTGATAAAATAGGCGTATAACTAGGCCGTGAGTATTCGAGTTATTAACTCCATAACTTGCGGTATTTTGAAATTCTGACAGCAGCAATCTTGCTTCATAACTTTTCAAAATCTTCGCAACAATGTGCGTGCTGAATTAGTCAGACCCCCGTCATGTTTTTGCTAACATACCTAAGTTTAATATGTTCCCAACCATTATTTAATCAAGTTGTGCTCTGCGTAATTGCCCGCTTTTAAACATAACGTAAGAACTTTTGATAGAGTACACAGATTTTTATTAAATACTACATTAGCGTAAGATACGTTACTTTTCAATACTTTAAATTATATTCAGTAGTTTTGGTTATTATTAAACACAGAAAAACTCATGGACAGAAATTCTAAAAATAACAAAAATGTTTATTATTTAATTCTTCTTAATCCTTCTGACTATTTTATAGCTATCTAGCTGATTTCCGCGGCTCCGCTCGCTTTGATCAGGTTTACTGCGGTAATGAGAATTATTTGTGTTAATCTACTATCTAATCTAATCTAGGTCATAAATCATCTGTGTGCCAAATTTCAGCCAAATTAGACCAGTATTTTTTACGTTCAAAACCAACGAACACACATACATACATCCTCACAAACTTTCACGTTTCTAATATTAGTATGATTTGATATATGCGATGTAAGGAACGTCGAATCTTTCATTAATGGTGTTACATTGAAGGTTAATAAAATGATTTTTTTTTTGGAGTATAGAAGTAACAAACGAGCATGCAGCCCACCTGATGGTAAATGGCTGCTGCCGCCTATGGATATCTGTAATCAACCCTAAGTAAGATCAAAGTCTCGCCTAAGGTTAGCCACAGATGCGTTGCTACCCCTGAGAATTAAGATGGAATGCCTCGGAAAAGTATATCTCCCTTACCACATCCTTCAGACCGAAACACAGCAGCACATAACACTGCTGTTATTAGGCAGAGATAGGTGTGGCGGTGGTGCTTGCGGAGTCAAACCACAAATAGTTCTACTACCCGTAAATTAGTTACCCGTAATTAGGTTATAATGTGAATGGATTATAAGCCTTTAATAAGCTTTAAACCTTGTTTTTGCCGTAATAAGTTTGATAACGGATAATACAACGTCACTCTGTAAGCGTTTATAAGCTAATATCTAAATTGTCTATTTATAGGTATAAATTGAGCTACGGCGTAGCAGCCGTAGCTCAATTTATACCAATAAATAAGTTCAATAACATTTTCTGACTAGTTTGTCAACCGAATTTCTTCCGTTTTTATTTAAAACGTAAATGCTTTCTACACTCATAGTCCCACAGTAGGATTTTCTTCTGTGTCGTGGTTGCCATGGACACACAAAGACGAATACATAAACACCCAGAGCCACAAACAGAAATCTAAACTCATTATTCAGATGTCTGTCTGGTCGGGGATCAAACCCGGAAACCACTGCGTGTCAGACTGGCATGGTGACCGCTCCGCCCCACGCGGGTCGTCAAATCGTCAATTTCGAAGCTATTAATTTGCTTATTTTGGATATTATACGTATACTAGGTGGTAGAACCAGTGTTGTTTGGCCGAGGATGTATCACCGCCACATCTATTTGTTCCGTGTAGCAGTTTTTAAGTTTCGGTGGAAGGGTGTGGTTGCCGGCTCACTTATACATAAGGCGACCGACTCAGTCCTCGGGAGGAGCAACTCATCTGTGATCGACTTCAGATAGAACCCCTGTTCTATATGAAGTTACTTACCAATGTCCATCGACGTCAGTAACCGTTTACCATCAGGTAAACTGCATGATCTTCTGCTACTTTAGTCTAATAAAAAAATCGGCTAAGCCAAAAAGTTCAGCATCATTTACAATTTTGTGTTTCAAGTGATTTTATCTCTATTTTTATCTTTTTATTGCGTAGCTATTGACGTTTTTTATATTAATATAATAAAACATCGAGCAGTTTTCCTGATGATAATTGACCACTGTGGCTCATGAACATCTGTTATCCACTCCTAATAGGATCAATCATAATTGAGATAAACCACAGATATATTTCTATCCTTGAGGCCAAAATTGGAAGAGTCCATCCTTCAAATTACAACATACAAATACTTAACAATGCTGTCATAAACCAGAAAAAGGCGTGACGAAATGCCTCCAGAGTCAAACCATGAAGAACTTCCTTGAAATATACCAGACCAATTACGTTTCAGTAAAAATCAAGCGACAAACGCAGGTGAAACTGCGTGGGGAAAGTAGATTACGAATTTTCCTAGCTACAGCCACTCCAATCTCTGTCCCATGACATTTATGGGCGTTGACATTCAAACCGCACGTGTAATCTAAATCTAATAAAGATCGATGGTTTTACGTCGGTTGTCATCAATTATGGAACAGGGCCACGAAACTTCTTCAAACATCATTTACTTAAAGCTGTAAGCGTATCGTCGGGCATGAGAAACAAATGTGTGTGTCTGATTTTATATCACAACGAAATTATGCTGCAAATTGTAGAGAAGCTTGCAGGAATCTGCTTGCAGCGGCAATCGGACTTTTCATAGCTCAGGTAAAATGTCTCGTCCATTATCATAAACGGACGAGACACGAGATTTACGGACTTTGGAAGGACATATTTTATCAATAGGAAAGCAATTGGCAAGAGATACATTAGATTGAGTTGAGGCCTCTCAATCGAGGATCCGAGGTTCGAATCTCAAGCACACACCACTGATTTTTTCTAAAATGATGTGCGTATTACAAGGTAATCACTGCTTTACGGTGAAGGAAAATATCGTGAGGAAACCGACACGCCTGAGAGTTCTTTAAAAAAAGTTCTCAAAGGTGTCTGAAGTCTAAAAATCCGCAATTGACCAGTGCCTTATAGAACTTTATAAGACACACCCAAAACACTCATAACATGTTTGGTTGTTTAAAGTTGATTATAACTTAAAGTATTGGATAGTTTTGGACCCGATGGCGCTGTTGTATCATTTTTATGTGAACAACATCTGCCCGAGGCCAATAATAAGTATGAGAATAATAAATGGTGATATGGTTTCAGGAGGTTAAGTGACTTTTTACGATATAGCCAGGAATTTATGTCTGTAATTTTTTTTTAATATTTATTTATAATTAATTACCTGCCAGCATAAAATATCATAAGGTTGAATATGCTCTGACAAGACACACTGTACAAAAGAGTATGAAATCCACATTACTAATCTCTGTAAACCAAAGACTCCTAAATACATCTCTGCTACGAATCTACCACTAACAATAGACAGAACAATTAATATCAGAGCTCAGACATCCATACGGTCCGTGACACAATTCATATAGACGGGAAAAATAATTCTTTCCCAGATAACATTAAACCGGTCTATAGGCTACAATATGTCAGTGTCAGAACCAGAATAGCGTTCACGCCTGAACAGTTGCAGGGTTCCTCGTCACCCTTTCAACCGCGCAAAAACAGGGTTTTTATTTGAATACGCGTGGCTTTATATCATCTATCAACTGTACTACATACATTCAACTGAGAAAAAGTGCTCGTCACGGTATATTGCAAGTATTTATAATTTAAAAAAATCAGTATTTTATCAAGAAAAACAACATTTAATAAAAAACAAAAAAATAACTGTTTTATTTTGTCGACGATTCGTCATAGGATCGCGATTCGTTACGGTACGTTGATATAAATCTTTCCGGCTTTATAGTTTACTAGATTATTCCCGGGGCTTCGCCCGCTTCGGTCACGTTTACTCCGGCAATGTAGTACCCCATTTGTTAATCCAGGTCATAAACTATCTGTGCGCACAAATTAGGTAAACACATATACATATTCACAAACTTTTGTATTTATAATATTAGTTAGAAGCAATATCTGATTTCACTTTCTATCTAATTTCAGAGTAAAAGCAAAACTTTGATCGAAACTCGTGAACGATGCACTCATCACTAGTGGACACACAAACACCCCAGAACAGAAAAATAACTTCAATGTTTAGTTTGTACTGCGTAACTGTGCTACATAACTTCCTCGGTTTTTACTACTCTCTTATAGCAGCGTTAACTACGTTCTGATTTAAAGACTGTTATGGCAAAGATATTGACAAAATCCAAATCAAATGTCAGAACTAGCATCGTCTCTGTATCCCATTACCAGGAGGTAGAACCAGTGTAGTTTCGACCGGGTAGGTACCATCGCAACACCTATCTGTAGCGTGAAGCAGTTCTTCCGTTTTGGTAGAAGAGCGTAGTTGCCGGCAGCTGTCATTGATTTTAGGTAGATCCCCTGTTGTATATTATGTTGCTTACAGATGTGTATGGGTGGCAGTGTCCACTTACCATCAGAAGGACTGTATGCTTGATATCGTCGTCATATACCAATTGAATTTAGAATTATTTTAGACTAGCTAACTCTTCCGCTTTCTATTAGTATGTTTCATGTTAGTATGTATGTCCACATTACATTAACCACTTACCATTAGTGGCTGCAGTCACTACTTTAAGTTCATAAAAATAATGTTCTACGACTACATTTAATGATGTCTGATGATGATGATCACGATGATCATTTTATTAAAGTGATCTCATCAACTCAAAATAACTCTATCTTCCCCAGCACGGCAACGCCACTACTTCGAGCGAGACATCAGTGGGCACGAACACGGCGACGGCGCCCACCGCTGGGCCCAGCAAGGCACCGCCCCCAGCCGCCAAATTCCGTCACGGGTTACTGCAACTCATGATCCATACGATAGACCCGATGCACGACGGTGAGTTAGGTATGCACCGCTTCGCTTATTTACAATTTATTAGTGTAAGCTGACAAAGTTTGACGGAAGACTTGGCCGTTTACGAAACTTGGTCGTTTATAATACATGAATTTATTTTTACTTACTTGCTAATACGTTTTTTATGGTGATTTTTGTGATATTGACGAAATTGAAAACTCGAAATTTATAAAAAATGAATAAGTATTGTACTTTCTAAAACCTTTTCTAATAACTTTATAATAAATTTTATGGTCTTTATGCAGTCTAATATTAGCAATTTTATTAATTGAAATAATATTAGTAAAATTAGTTGTTACTCTATATCGTATTCCACGGTTCTTACTCCAAGCTTCCGATAAACTTTGTTAATGTAAAAATATATATTTGTTAATTATTAAGCGAAATAATAAAATACATTGGCGTTCAATGCAAATTTTTGAACTAATCTCGAATTTTCTATTTTTTGAGTATAACTCAAAATATATAACGATTTGTAATTTATTATTTCGTTTGATATCCGATCAATTTTAATATTCTTATTGCTCAAATATTTTCACGAGCTTATCTTGATTTTAAGTCTTGTCCTTATTTATCAGCCAAATTATTCGCCAAGTACACAACACAAGCCAATTTTGCCAAGCCAACCCGTCTGTGTCGTCTCACCTACACATCGTGTCGTATGTCGTATCGTACGCTATAAATGTCTTGTCTTTTCACAAGCCTTTCAACAATAGCACTTTGTCTTTGAAAGTTTTGCTTATAAAATACGATAGAATTTTTTTTCTTATTTTTTCTTTTTTTATAAAAAATATTGCGATTGTTTTGCTGATTAAAATTACTACCTTTATCTCTCAATGTTTATACCTTAATTCTGCATTGGTATCCACTTAATTATAAGTGTACAGATATTGTTATTTCATACCATGTTCTTTAGTACGCGTTTTGAGAACTGCAAACAATCAATGTTTACATTTTCGCTCGTCATTGTAAAGTACATTTCATAGTATGGCCGAAAACGTAAACAATGAGTGTTTTGAGTAAACATAAAACTCGTATAAAGACCACAGTAGCATATCCTTACATTATTTACATTTATTACATACAGTAATTATTAAAAATATTCTAGCATTAATCACTAACTACTTATACTCGTGGTTTGTCCTACACTACCGTGTAAACTGTGAAGCGCCTGTGCACTGTATTCGCACCAAGTATTATTGCCAAGTTTACTTCCTACATGCCAAGTACTGTATACAAAATGTGTTTGTGTAATTGATTCAGTTTATATTTTACGTGGGTAGATCGTGCCAAGTATGTTTGCCAAGATGTATTTTATCTACTTTTTAGCAATTCTTCATTCCCTTCATTATAATTAGTGTACGGTAACCGTAACTGATTATAGATAACTTTCAAATCTCATGAATCAAATTACGCACGAAGATTATTATCTCCTTGTGTAATTTGAAATACGGTATTCCGTATATCAAGTCAAATTCTCGCAATTTTAAAAAAGATTTAAAAATTTTTATTCGTTTTTATCTACGAATATCAAACGAGAATTCAACCTAAACAGTGTTAAATGGTTAGTTACCGCCACCCATTGATAAGTAGTAAGTAAACAATATCATATAGGTAGAGGGCTTCAGGGGTTGCGTGTGGCATGAGTCAAGCGACTCCGTGAAGAACGGTGCCATATGTGGTCGTATGCCATCATAAACACCCGAAGATACGGTGAGCGTTAATAAATTCTCACCAACGAGAAAGAGCCAGGTTCTAGTGTGGTAAAAATCCCACATAACCTGGCGTCGCTCCCACGGCGTCAAGTGCCTTTTGAAGGTTTCCCCCTCGAGAACAAAAAAAGGCCAATACTCTAAGAAGACAGCGCAGTCCCACACATCTGTTATAAGACAAAAGTAGAAATAGTACCGTTGGTACCACATTCGAATGACCATAGGTAGATGGTAGATGTATCAGATAATAATTTTAAGGTCTACCTCCTAAAAACTATTATCTGATACATCTCCACACCATGCACATTCGAATGACCATAAGTCATTCTAATGTGCACTAAGAGCATGTTTGCGATATGTAAGTTGATATCAATATTTTTGTCTAGGTGTTTCTTTCCCTATATTTGTACGAGTATATGCCCTTTAAAATCCCCCAATGCAATGGCCGAAAGAAGACTCTGGGATCCCCAACGGAACGCAATCGGAGTCCTCTGAGCGCGATGGGCCATCGGGCTCCAATCAGGTGAGCAGCTCGACTCACCATACCGTCTGATCTTTATGACGGTATCCGACCACACAAACCCCCGTCCTTCCCGGGGTCTGAAGTTCTGAAGTCAGCGGTCATAGAAGCATACAACATAGTTTCGGTGTCGTGATCTAGCGAAGTATGTTGAGTACAGACTTCGGGACTGTGTACTATGTACAGAATATGTACAAAACCAACATATATTTGAATTATTTTTTACTTTTTGTGGCATAGGAAGTCGATCTTATTTTTTGTTAAAAAAAATTTTTTTAGTCGTCCCTTACGACAGGGTTTACCGTAACCCTATTCTAATCTCAGAACTGCAGGGACGATGCACGTGGTCCGTACAAAACAAGAAACTGTCACTACAGTTTCTTGTTTTGTACTGTAGTTTTTAAACATGTAAGTCTCACTAGACTTACATGTTTAAAAACTACAGTATTTTTCTTGTATTTTAATAAGGGCACTCTGTGCAGTATGAAATAAAGAACTGCTCCCTTCATTTATTATGTTCATTATCCGCAATTGATTTGAAACTTGTGTAAACTTCTATCACTTCTTTTTAACTTCTTAAAGTATCGCGGGTTTGAAATGTCACAGTTTTCTTTACAAAAGTTTAAAGTAGTTGAAGTGGTTTATTGTTTAAAAGTTGCAGTCTTCGACCACAGTTTGATACCAGTACACATTTTATCTGTTACGAGTTTTTATTTATTCTTCTTGATGATCAAAATTGGCAGTATCTCTGTGTAAGGGTCAACTGTGGTTAAAATTTATTTATGAATATTTTTTCTAGAGAAAATAATGGTTATCTTATAATATTAACAAGAGTTATGACTTTTCTAATATTATAAATGCGAAAATTTGTTAAGATGTATGTGTGTTTGTCACTCTTTCACGCGAAAAACTGCTGATTGGATTTTGATGAAATTATCCACACAGACAGTGTAGACGCGGGAAAAAGCTTGTAGTTTTATTCTGTAACGGTATCATTTTAAATGTATACCATTACATTTATAAATAGGCATGTTTATTACAAATTGTATACAAGCATATAAGCAACTAGTTATTATTAGTATGGTAATTAAACATTGCGGATCGTTGAAGTAATACTCTCTTATATGTTCTTATTCACGATTTAAACTTTAAAGACATTTCTGACATAACTGAAAATTATTAGAACTCTACTCGATGTTTTATGATTTGAAAAGTATCATAAAATATAATGCGGTTAATTCTAGGCTATTTATCTCATTTTCTCTAAATAATGAGCTCTTTATTATATATGTACCTATATGCCTCAGAATCTATAAATGTTTCTTTGACTTCAAACTTTGTTAAAGCGCAAACGCTTTCATGTATTAAGGTAGGTCGAAAACAGGTCTTACATACATATATTCCCTTTTGATTATCAGACTGAAATAGCAGACGAGCATGCAGTCCACCTGATAATAGGTGGTTACTGCCGGTAATTATAGACATCTGTAAGTAACTTCCTACAGAACAGAAATACAGGGTTCTACCTGAAGTCGATCACAGATGCGTTGCTACTCCTGAGGTCTAAAATGGTTGCCTCGTATTTAAGTGACCCGGCAACCACACTCTTCCAGAGAAACAAGAACTATGTTTGGCGGTGGTACCTCCCCGTCGAACCACACTGGTTCTACCTTGGTAAAATTAAAACTGCTTATTATCGGTTAATTACGGTACTCTGTCCAGTTCAGAAGAAGGAAGAATGAAGAATAAGAAGGTGACCTCGAGTTTTAGTAATATAAAGTATCTAATTTATTTACTTTAATTGCATACTTTTGCTTACTACTACTCGCGTTCGCCAAATCGACGGCAGACTGAAATCAATCAAAATATGAACTCTCTTATGTAATTTAAAACATTTAATATTTGTGTAAGATAATTATTTTTGCAACTAATTTGTAATGTTATTAATGTGAATGCGAATTGATTGGCATATATATAGTGTATGGCCTGACTTTACACATACTTTCTACCGTCTTAGGTGATTCAAGCAGGTGGAACCACAAGAAAAAACCCGTCTTTTCTGAGGTTCATATGTGTCCATGGGCAGTGCTCATTTACCATCACGTAGACTGCATGCTCGTTTGCTACGTCAATAATGTATATTCAGGAGTGTCTATTTCTTCCACATTGATGTTATATTTTCGTTATATTTTACCCGACTGCGTCAGAAGGAGGGTAATCTTTACGAGCGTATGTATCTATGTTTGTTTGTATGTCCATTTCTTTGGCAGGCGTTACAACCCTTGACGGCTGGACGGATTGTGATGTATAACATACTCGTATCATTAGAATCGTCTCAGTATGGAAAGTGACAGAGGGGAAAAATGTCAAACCTCCCCTGTTTGACATTTTTAATTATAATCATGACATATGGGTATCAAATAAAAGCTAGTAAATAGATCATTCTAAAATATATATGTACATGTACATTTACTTGAAAATTTTGACGAAAACTATTTAGCTATTTAGCTCCAAACTAAATATTTTATTTCGAACAAAAATATCGTTTAAAGCAATCGGGATGTTTGTTTTAAATATTTAATAATGTTACTAGTGTCATGTTACACAGTTCAAAGTATGCGTTATTTAATTTCAACTGTGCATTCAAGTAACACAATTCAATGCTAAGATTTTAAACACAGCATCAAACATAAATGAACGCATCTATGACCTAATCACTAAAGTAGTCCGTAAAGAGAAATACCGACAAAGCAAAGGAAAATATCAGAAAGAGAAAATATACATAGCTTTGTCTAAAATTTCTCAAAGCCAAGCCATTCCGACATAAAATGGAAAGGGTATTTTTAGAAAACAAAAATATAACTGATCAGGGATAGCTACTATTATCCAAATTGACTTTGAATAGTAATTATAACACAAAATATAAAAAATTAAAGGTAAAAAATAAAAGTAAAAAAAACATAATAACTTGGTTCGACTCCGGAAGCACCACCGCCACACCTATTTCTGCCTAATAATAGCAGTGTAGCGCACTGTTGTGTTCTGGTCTGAAGGGTGTGGTAGGGGAGACATACTTTTCCGAGGCATTCCATCTTACTCCTCAGGGGTAGCAACGCATCTGTGGCTTACCTTAGGTGAGATCTTAATCTTATCTAGGGTTGATTACAGATGTCCATGGGCGGCAGCGGCCACTAACCATCAGGTGGGCTGCATGCTCGTTTGCTACTTCCATACTATAAAGAAAAAAAAAACAAAATTAAAAAATAAACAATGCTTTTTGATAAATTAATTTTAAATAATAAAAATTAAAGGCATTCACCACGATGTAGTAAAAGCACCCAGTTTCCAATACTAAATTAATATAATAAAGAAAAAACTGTATATTTAACTTGAAATTGGTGAATTGAATTTTACAGTTGTTCTCTATATTGTGTGAGCGAGAAACATAGAAGTCACAATTTTAAAATACATTATTTGGTGGTGCAAGTAATACTAACAGAACCGTACAATACTTGCATGCATTTTAAATTATTTTGCTAGTCCTCATCAATTTACCTACGTCAGAAGGAGGGTAATGTTTTTAGAGTATACGTATCTTTGTATGTTTTTATACATGCAAGCAACTCGACGGATTAAGACATATGACAAACTATTACAATCGTTTCAGTTTTCAGAATGAAATGGACTATGTAATATAAAAAAATGGCGCCTGTAAATCCCGTCTGTAATTTACCCCTGTAAAAGGGGGCAGAGATGACTTTTTAGTATCATAACAATATATTCGCTCTCTTTAGTTCTTATATATCCATACTGATTCAAATCATATAATCTTACGCTTCACGTATGCCCAAGGGTATAGTAAGGTTTATTACAGTGACATTCAACGCGATACTGACATTAGGCAAAGGTGTTGAAGGTAATTGAACTCTTCGTAGTTCATCGTAGTTCATCAATACCACTACACCTTTTAATTTGAAGCGTGGGGTAAAACAAAACAGTCACCTGACACAAAACGTGCGGCGTTACAAATGTCAACGGTGAGTCAATTTCTGCTTTCTTCACAATTTGCAGCGTAATCCATCCATCCATCCATCAGCCTTTCGAGGCCATAGGCCTCCCCATCAGACTTTTGCTTCTACTCTTGTATGTGTCGTGATATGCGATTATATTATACTAATATTATAAAGGCGTAAGTGTGTATGTCATCAATCAATCGATAGTAGCTGACCCGGCAAACGTTTTGCCATATAAATGATTAAATTACTAAAATGGCTATTAAAAATAGGGATTGGTGATAAAAAGGTAAAAATTTTGGGTTGTATGTATTTTCTAATGCCACATTATAGAAAAATAAAAACATTTTTTTGTCCAAAATTTAGAAAAAAATTAAGGGTGAACAACCCTTATCATTTAGGGGTATTAAAAATAGATAGTAGCCGATTCTCAGACCTACTGAATAAGCATAGAAAATTTGGTATAAATCGGTAAAGCCATTTCGGAGGAGAACTAACATTGTGGCACGAGAATTTTATATATAAGATTTATTTTTATTACTGATCTGTTATCTTACTGATAATGTAAATGCGAAAGTTTGGGAGGATGTATGGGTGTTGCTACTCTTTCACGCAAAAACTCTATTCTGATTTCGTTGATTGCAAAGTAAGACCAAAAACGAAAATGGAAGTGTGAAATTTACATTGCAATGTATACACGAAAACGTAAACAGTGATTGTGTTAAGGAAACGTAATGAACTCGTACTAAGGGTAGAATACGTTTTATTTGTACAGTCTTACACCTCCTCGTTCCGGAAACCACAAGATTCGTGATTACAACATCAGGGCCGCACGTGTAATCCCTTTTGGGCAATTGGGTGCCCACCGACCTTCTGCCCCTAACAATCACGATAGTGTTTTTCGGAATTTTCTTTGTGATATAACGTCATAAATAATTGAATTGCTTATTATTATAGTTAAATTAGTAAAGGTCAGTTAGTTTCGTGACTGCAACCCTACGCAAGGTCTTTCTGTATATTTTCTTTTACGCAAGATTTCTCACATATTTACACGAAAACCCTTTTAAATTTATCCAAAAAAAAATCCAAAATAAGCCAAAATAGATTTAGAAAAAATAAAGACCATAATTTAAAAACGAAATTTACGTTTTATGCGGCATATAATTTGAGACCTTTGTTCTTCCTATGTTTCAAGCAGATGGCACATGTTCAGACGTTCAGGCGGATTTCAAATATCTTAAGTTAAACCTCGTCGTTCCGGAAATACAGATCATGTGATAACAGTATCAAGGCTGCACGTATAATCCCTATAAAAATATCTTATCTATCATCTTATTAGTAGAATATAATATCTGAAACTGTAGTTCTGTACGATATTGAAGTTACAAGAAGGCATTTCAATAGGACTTGTAAATTACATATATTTATCAGATTTATATATAATATATTTATATTTATCAGATTAAAATAGCAAAAGAGTAGTCCACCTGACGGTTGAACATATGTTCTATCTATCTCTACACTCATAGCCCTACACTAGGATTTTTCCTGTATCATGGGTACCATACGAAAACCTAAATACCTAGAATCGGATCAGAAATGTAAATTTGTCATTCAGATATCTGTCTACTTGGAGATCGAACCTGGATCCCTTAGCATGTTAGACCGGAATGGTACCGCTTGCCTCGCACGTCATAAGTATAGTAAGTTACGGTTATTTATTTCTAATAAACATATTATATGTATGTATGATATGACGTTTCGTTTCAATCACCAAAACAAAACAGCAACGACCATACAACAATAAAGAACACGAATTCCACAAACATATATACTTTTTACGTTAAAAGATTGCTATTTTAAAAATATGGTAAAGAAAACTTTTTTACAAGCGGCCTCCCTCGCGTGACCTTGGCCGACAAAGACTCATTCCACTAATGTACACGCTTAACATCTATGGGAGGCTGGCTTTTGATCAGCATTATGTCACAGATACTGAGCAATATGAGCATCGTTAGTCAAAGCTGTGACTAACCCATTTACGTCACGTAACTAGTATGCTACTGCAAATTATCGAAACATTAATTTGTTAAGTACTTCAGGTCAGGTTAATGTTCGCGCAACCATTCACACATACACAAATATTTTAATTAATCATTATTTTTTATTCAACTTGTATTTTAGGAAGCTTGAACGGATTGTATAGCCCAATTAAACCGTAATACAGGTTTCAACTAATGCAGAAGCCCTTGCTATGTGCTATAAATTTAAATCAATAAATTTCTTATGAATTGGGTCAAAATTAATTTTCATATTATTAATATTTTAATATGGTTCCAAAGGGATGTATGAAAAAGACACATAAGGCAATCCAACTCAGTGAATTAGCCCCAATGAGTGAATATAATCATTCATCCATCCGTCAGTCTTTCGAGGTCCGCTGCTGGTCATAGGCCTCCCGTAGATGGTGCTACTCCAACCAGTCCTGTGCCTTAATCCAACGGTTTCTCGCTGTCTTCTTCAGAACATCGGTCACCTGGTCGGGGGGCGACCAGTACTCCTCTTGCCTAAACGTGGTAGCCACTCGAGGACCTTTCTTCCCCATCGGTTATCGAGCGATGTGATGTGCAATATAACTGATAGAAATAGGTAATTTAAAGTATTAAATACCGTTAAGAACAAAGTGTTTCCCATTAATCACCACACCGATCAATGATCCGCGCACCAGATGTTACTCGTGATGTTGGAAATTATCGACACAATTTTGACAGGATCTGTCTTACTGACTTAATTCTTTCTATATTGGTGATATATGAGTAAGCTACATTTATGTTTGATGTGCATATATTAAAAACGTGCTTAGGGATATTTGTCGATACAAATCGACGAAAACATATAATACTATTATAGTACAACTCCCGATCTTCCGTTTACTCTTTTGTAAATCTCGTTAAACCCCATTACCTTCAGCTCTAACTTGTCTTTTCCCAGTTGTATATATATTTATAATTTCTAAACTTTTTACTCTTCTTCACCCATAAATCTTTTACAACTCACTTGCATCTTGTGCCATCCTTCTCCTATTAATTCATTGCTATCGTTGATTTATTCCTTGTCTTCATTTTGTTAATCTATTCCTGAAACTTATTGCACCTCACCTATTTCCATTTTTATCGACTACTGTAAGGTTTTCTTAAAGAAATCGCTTTTCAGCGATAAGGCCGCCTTTCCTGTGAATCTTATAGGAGGCGACTAAAGGACGAAATCCGGAAAATTTCATAAGCGTGTTCCTGTGTAACATCAACAGTCACTGCTGTCACCAACACGCATATCAGGCGCGGTGACGATTGGCAAAACTCTAGCAGGTCTTTGCCAGCAGGAGACCTCAAAAGATCAGCCTTTTTATCGATATTCCAGTGTTAAATAATTGTAAGCATCAGGGTCATATCGGTCAAACTTAATTAACAACGAGTTAAAGTTTGGACATACTTTGAACACAGATTATACCCGTTTGATTAAAGTTTAAAACATGAAGTTTGCGATAAGGAGTTCCACAGTTATCTGATGTAGAGTAACAATGTTCTTCAGAACAGTTAGTTTTTGTTGTTCTGAATTAGTTATAAACTTGCTAAGTTGTCGAGCAAGCATTAATTGGGTTAAGTTGTTTTGTTACCGAAGTATTGAAATAATACATAACACCTTAGAGATTGCAGCCCATAATATATGTAAGTCAAATACATACTTTATGATATATTTACTTGTGCAAGTTTTAACTTCCACAAATATGCATCGTTCTGCTACTCTCACTAATTTTATAAAGGCGAAAGTTTAATAATTGTTTCGATGAAACGTAATACATGTATACTATGGGCAATATATACGCAATATATATACAAAAATGTTTTCTAGTTATCAAAATAATAAAAAACGCTTACGACACACGACAAAGGATTTTCTCCTGTGTCGTCGGTGCCATGGACACACAAAAACGAATACACAAACACTCAGACCCAGAACAGAAATCTAAACTCATCATTCAGATGTCTGTCTGGCCGGGGATCGAACCCGGGACCCATTGCGTGTCAGACCGGTATGATGACCGCTCCACCAGGCGGGTCGTCAAATATGTTTCTTCAGCTAAAAGATACGCGGCTCGCCTTGCTATAGGATATGGGCGGCTCCTAGCTGTTTTGATTTATGTATACTTGACATGATAATTTATTTGTATTCACGGATACATTACAGTACAGTACATTAATTTTGAATGAATTAATTTATTCTCCTTAATTAAACCTATTTTATTTGCACAACAATACAACAAATTTGCAAAATTTTATATTGGTTACAAGCGGAAAAAGCAGCTGTCCTCAAGCCGGTAGGTACATCTCAAGATCTGGAAATGGTGCGAAGAAATTGTCAAGTGTAGTGGAAAGTAGTAAGTGGAGGTGAGTGGAGTCGAGATGTGGGGCGTGCAGGAACGAATGGTACAAGTGGGAGTCGAGTGGAGCAGTATCAAGTACCTTCAGAATCCCACACACATATGTCATACTTGTAACTGTTAGCGTATCGCAAAAATTATAAGTCTATAGGAACTGTAGTGTAGTGTATTTCGACGACCCGCGTGGCGAGCGGTAACCATGCCGGTCTGACACGCAATTGATTCCGGATTCGATCCCCGGACAGACCTTTGAACAATGAGGTTAGATTCTGTTCTGGGTCTGGGTGTTTGTGTATTCGTCGTTGTGTTTTCATGAACACAGGAGATAATCCTAGTGTGGGGCTATGAGTGTAAAAAGTGTGTTCAAAACGTTAGGTTAAACACGCAATAGGTACCTATATTTATTGAGATTAGCAAACACTCGACTTATTCAAGATTATAATAAATCGGGTTTTTTCGATTTCCGTATTGCGTGAAGAAGGTTTTGCATTTTAATAGAAAGATGTGGATGCCGGCTTACTAACATGAGCATGTACTTCTCAACAATATGCTTACAGCAAGTATGATTAACGAAAACTCATAAAAAGTGTTGAATTACTTAAAATAATATGTTATTACAAAAACCAAAAATACGACTTATATCAGTTTTAGCAATTGGGTCTTTTATTTTCGTTATATTTTTTTGTTGAACGAACACGTGTTTCGTTTTAAAACACAGCATCGTCAGCTGACTCTAGGATGATTCTGACTAATGGTGAGATAAGATTGACAGATCTATGTTGGCAAAGTTACTAATATTTGAGATTCTTGCTTTTAAACTCCAATGTGGTATCGATCTTAAATGGCACCACTCCTTCCCTTCCCGTGGCAGTCACCACCACGCATACGATTGCGGTGACTATTGACAATGAATCCCTAAACCACGAGGCTTATGTCCAGCACATCACCAACCCATTATTGTCCCACTGCTAGGCACGAGAGAGTTTTAGGCCATGGTCCACCGCGCTCACAAGTGCCAATTGGTAGACAATGCGAATTGGTACACGTTTTGTCCAGCAGTGATACGCTGGAAGTACATAAGTACGCTGGAAGGCCAGATAAAAAAATTAACTTTATTTAATGTTCGCGCGTGCCTATTATGCATTAGTCCATACTTTGAAGAATATTGTGTAATACCCCCAGCTCGTTGGAGGCCTGCCCCCGTTTTCAATAGACATTTACTCAACAATGAGTTCAATCCACTTAACACCAAATAAATTTGGTGTTCCATAATTTAATCAAATTCCATTTATGTCACGAAAACAAAGCTTACTTTAACAAAACCTATCCCCAGGTAAAGTAGACGAGAAGGCCACGCAGTTGCACGCGATCGCGTCCTTGAAGGTGCTGTTGGAAGCCACGAGGCCTACCGCGGGGGGTGCCGGGGCCACGGCAGCGAAGCACTCCGCCGCCGCAGCCCAGGCCAAGGAGACTCCGCTCGATCTCCCGAACGGAGGTCTCGCAGATGTCCAGCTAGATGCAATAGAAGAGGTAAGTTGGATTTGAGTGACAGTCATAATATAATGATTTTAAAGGTGGTTGAATTAGTATGGTTCAGGTCAGGAGAGTCAGTGGTCAGGGAGGTAAGCAGTTAAAGATTTTCGTTAGAAGGGGATACATGTCAGCTCATTTAAATTCAAGATAACTTAGTCCTTAAGAGTGCCAACGCATTCGTAATTCTCACTGTTCTATGGGGAGTTCTGTGGGTTACAAATGTCCCTGGGAAGTAGTGAACACTTGACTAAGTGGACTTGTTAACTTTAGTATTGTTATTATATCAGAGATTTTTCGTACTCGACTAAATGTCCGATTTATATGAAAGAAGTACGGGCTTACGCCAAGTAACCTGATTCATGTGTGTATGAGTGATTAGGGTAAGTAATGATGAGCGTGTTTGTTGCATTATGTGTATGTATTTGTGAGTTTTGTATAGTGGCACGTGGAAATGAATCCTGGGTTGGTGTGCCAGAGCGAGTTCCTTGAAGAGTTTGAAATGTGAGGGTGGTTGGTATGAATGAAGAATCATAAGATGATAATCATTGTGACTATAATAAATAAGCAAGTTCCATTCAAATGGAGTGTACTAGCAATATTGTGAGCCAAATGTTCATGACGGCTGGTTAAACACGAATTCGAAGATTTCATAGAACATGAAATTTTAAAAACCTTTTAAAGACTCCCAGGTATCGATTTCCATGTTTATATTTGAATTTTCCTTCATAGTTAACGCCAGCAAATTCATCTCAGTCCGTAATAATCAGCGTGGTAAAATACGACTAAAATGTAATAACAAACTGACAAATAAATTAAATTAATTAATTAATTTTACTTCTCAATCCTTTCTATTGATATGCAAAATTATATTCAAAGTTTTATTATTTTTTTTACACCACGCATGCCGAACGATATTTTCAAAGACAAATAAAATATACATAATTCTGTATATGGGGACATTACAGGCGTTTTGGAATACAAAAAATGTTCAGTCCAGATTCACCGAACTTAACTTCACAGAATAACAAATGGATCTCTAGGGACCCTCGACTGGCTGGCTCTGGAGACGCCTACGGACGAACACTCACACCGTTACAGCTTTAGTGTAGTTCAGTAGTTGTCTAAGGATGTTTACACCAATCCAACGCTAAATATTTATCTTTCTTGCCTATATTATATAGGCCAAAGTTTGTGAGGTTTTTTCTCTTTCTTGTAAAACAATTAGTCAGATTTAATGAAATTTAGCACACAGTTAGTTTATGATATCAATTAACACCTAGGATACACCACCGTGAAAAATGCGACGTATATAACCATGAAGCTTCCTTGTATTTAATACTTTTCAAAACATCATTCTCAATTTGGTACTTTTTAAAAATATATACGTCTCAAGTAAATCTTTTTTGCAACCTCTATTATTAAGAAAAAATCAATTCTAATCTTTAAATGTTTAAATTTGGGAATAGGAAGATAAATATTTGAGTATAAGTAAATAAATGATAAATGAATATCTATAAGATCGTTGATAAATAACACGTCATACAATTAGCTTACCAAAAAATAATACAAAATTAAATGCAATGTGTAGTGCTCAGCCCAAATTAATTAACAGGAAGACCGGAAGATTGAAGACATTAAGAGCGGTATGAGATTATTAAGATATTTACATAACCTTCCAGTGAAGAAAGATTTTTTATATAAGCCGCAATGTAGCCATTCCTTGTCAAAATGACCACATTGCGGCAAAAGTAGGGTTATATGTTTTAAATCGCTGCCTGGATAGTAACACAAATCAATAACTTTACAGGAGAGCCAAATGAAATTAAACTGTTTTTTATTTATCTTTATAATAAATTAGGTTAATAATAAAACAACTTAATTAAAAATATTTTAATATGTGTTTTAGATGCATCAGAAAACATTTTTGAATAAGAATGTAACTTAAACTTAAAATTCAGTTTTAAATTTTGCGGTTATTCCTGCAAAGCAGTGATGTTTTAACAGTCTCACGCGAGAAATGTAATTAACATTTCTTACACCCGTTTCCTACCCTACTATAATGATTTTACAACAGTACATGTTAGTGGAATTCGACATTTGGCCTCGAACTTAATATCTAACAGCATTAAAGGCAAAAGATTTGGCAGCTGCAACGTGTGAATATTAGATTCAGATTACCGGTAAACTTTTGTAATATTTACGTGGAATGCTATCAGTTTTTTTTTTTATAATATGAACGTAGCGAACTATCATACAGTTTAATCGATGATGGTCACTGCCGCACATGAACTTCTGTTATCAGCCTTATATAAGATCAGTTTTACCTATGGTTGGCCATAGCTGCGTTGTTAATCCTGAGGATTAAGCTGAAAGA
>MOOZ01001762.1:151738-171374 GCA_002930495.1 Cecropterus lyciades | reverse complement strand
CTGTTCTGGGTCTGGGTGTTTATGTATTCGTCTTTGTATGTGTCCATAGCACCCACGAAATGAGAAAATTTAGTGTAGGGCTATGGGTTTATAAAACGTTTTTTATTTATTAATGTATCCCCTTTTGAGAATTATTATGTTCAGCAGTAGACCTTAAAGGGCTGATGAATGGATAGATGGACGTAACATAAATTCTATGAAAATAATATACAATATTTTCTGAAGAAACATTTTTATTAGCGTAATTGACGCGACGTAGACAAAAGGCAACCTTACCCCTTTAGGCAGTTGTTAGCAACCTTTAGCCCTTCGTAGCTACTTGTGCTTACAATGTTACCGAGGGGACGGCTTCTTTTGTATGAAACTAGGGGTTAAGAAAATATTTAATACACTAGGTACACAAATATCTATAGATATAAGTATGGAAAAAATTTGACGACCCGCGTGGCGGAGCGGTCACCACACCGGTCTGACACGCAGTGGGTCCCGGGTTCGATCCCCGGCTAGACAGACATCTGAATGATGAGTTTAGATTTCTGTTCTGGGTCTGAGTGTTTGTGTATTCGTCTTTGTGTGTCCATGGCACCCGCGACACAGGAGAAAATCCTACTGTTTGGCTATGAGTGTAGAAAGCGTTTAAGCGTTTATATAAGTATGGAAATGTCCATTTGTATTTTTTTTAACAAAAAAGAATATAAGTGACGGCTATTGCACAAATAGTTTTTTTTTTTTTATTCTGTTGCTTTAGTCCATACACAGTACATAACGTACGGATCTCGAAGACGTAACTAGATGTATGAGCTCCGACTTCAGAAGTATGTACTATGAACTGTGTATGTACAAACCAACATATATTAAACCGATTTATCAAAGAAATAAGCTATCTACTATACACTCTTTCCTTTGGGAAGGTTAAAAATGAATGCAATTTTAAGCTGTTTCATGAACCGTGATAGCTAGACAGTTGAAATTTCACAGATGATGTATATCTGTTGCCGATTTAACAACAAATACTAAAAACAGAATAAAATGAATATTTAACGGCTCCCATACATCAAAAGTGATTTTTTTGCCCGATATTAATTATAGTAACACAGAATATTTACTGAATATTTAATTATCTATTCACTTTATAAATAAATAACAAAATTAAAAATAAAATGCACACTACTCGTCAGGACTAAGTAGGAATACCTCATCGTGCGTAACTTACCACACTTTTCAGACCAGAAAACAATTAACACTTGTTATTAGGCAGAAATAAGGATGACGATTGTTTGGAGCCGAGCCAAAAAGGGTTCTAACTTTAAATACAAAAATGATTACATCGAATGCGCCATTTCATTCGACACAAACCTCAAATATAAGAATACATAAGAATGTGGCCTGCACTTTGACGGCGGCTTTATACTCTGCAAGCTTGCAATTGTATCCCAATCGATAAAACTCACCACAGAAAACCATCCTTATCACTAAGGAATTAAGTATGAAATTCTCCAACTTCGTCTACTGGACTTGACTTTTGACAAGCTTTCTAGGGATATAAATAAAAACTTATTTCATTACAGTAAGGTTGGAAATCGTTGAACATTGAGCTAACCCTATTACCATTTACCGATAAGGAAATTTGAATATAGTACCGCGTCTAACATGAATTTTTGAATGCCTTCAAGATGTTAGGTTTTCTATAGTATTGTCAAAACTGGAAATGTTTTTATTGAAACATAGTTTGTATAGCCAAGTTTGAAAAGCACAAATCTAAATAGTATAAGATTTTTGCAAATTTAGTTTATTGAAATTCTTTGAATTCAATTTTTTCATACGCTGTCAGATATATATCAGATATTTAACCCCCGACGCAAAAAGGGGTGTTATAAGTTTGATTGTTATGTCTGTCTGTCCGTGTGTCTGTCTGTGGACACGTAGCTCCTAAGCGGGTGAACCAATTTGGATGCGGTTTTTTTATTAGACAACACATTTCCGCGTGCTGGTTCTTAATTTTTTTTATCAAAATCGTTTCAGTCAGTTATTAGATATAGATGATGAAGTGGTGATGAAAAATGAAATTTTTTAAAAAATTGCAAGTGGGGTATCAAATGAAAGTTCATAACAAATAACTCACACTTAGACATTTACTAGATATAAGGGGGTTAAAGTGAGGACGAAAATTACAATGTTGTCAAATATACCCAAGTGGGGGTAACAAATAAAAGAAAATGACGTCTTTGTTACAATTAAATATGGTTTACCAAAATCGGTTCAGCCAGTTACTAAATACATACGGTAATTCAAAGTGGGGAGGAATAATCGAATATTATTAAATATGCCCATGTGTGCATCAAATGAAAGGGCATGATGAGTATGCTATAATCAAACATGTTTCATCAAATTTGGTTGAACTATTTAGTAGATATGAGCGTGAGAGTGGGGATGAATAATCGAATATGGTCAAATAAACCCAAGTGAGGTATCAAATGAAAGAGAATGAGGTATATTACAATTACGCATGTTTTATCAGCACCAGATCAGTCATTAACAATGCATAAGGGGACGAAAATTGGGATAAATAATCGAATATTATCAAATATACCCAAGTAGCGTATCAAATGAAAGAATTGACGTGTACATAACTGAAACTGTCCATTCCATTGAATCGGTCAAATTGATAGGTGAAATGGTAAGTGATGGTAGTTGAAATGTTCAATATTGAACGCATACCAAATGCATCATCTCATCATATACATCACATCATTTCGTATTTGATATGATGTATACAAATATATGTATATATAAAGGCAAGTATCTAAACATACAATACCGAATGTAGTTTAAATATTTTTAAATTAAATTAAATTTAAAATTTAAAACCCCCCAACGCTATGAAAATTAGTGAGCAATCATTTAAAAAGTCATAAATAATATTTAAAGATTAACATCAAATTATTAATTCATTAAAAATATAATATTTGTTCGTTAAAATTACTACAATGTCGCGGCGGGGTACCCCTAAGTTTAGAGACTAGATAGTTAGATACCTACCTACCTAGCTATAATAAAATAGGGAAACTGGAAAATCGTCACGTTTAAAGGCTTAACAATTTAAATCTAGTAAATAAATAGATAGTCAATCGAATAAAAGATCTGACTAGCTTAAGCGGTACCCTGCCGTCGCGGAGGAATCACGTTTACCTGTCGGTCCAACTCATTACGTTTATAGCGGTCATTTAAGCCGTAGGAAACCCTATGGGTGGTTTGAAACATCCGGCATAGGTTAGCCACTAACCTGTACGAACTCGAACTGTTAAAATTGGAATAGCCTGGTAGAATACGCTCCAGGCTTGCGGGTAAACACCCATGTCCAATAATGAGACATAAAAAAGCTTGAAGAAAAATTAACACTTCTCTTTTTTGCAGTTATTTTCATTTTGTTATAACAAGCGTAGAAAACAAGCTTACAGTCAGGTTGATGGTAAGTGACCACCGCCACCCAAGGATATCTGAAATGAAGCCAAGATAAGATTACTTTTATTTAACTACTATTAGTCACAGTTGCGTTGGTACCACAGTGGACTAAGTCGGAATACCTCGGATTAGCGTCTCCCTTAGTACACTCTTCAAACCAGAGCACAACAGCGATATTCGGCAGAAATAGGTAGGTGATGGTCAGTGACGTAACCGGGCAACCTAAGGTCCTGGGGCAAAAAATAAACTAGGGCCCCAAATCATTAATCAATCTGGTTTATTTATATACCGAATGTGGGAGAAATTTACACTAGTTCAATTTATAGTTTGTAAGTCAGAGTCCGAGGGGGCCCCTGAGCTTGAAGGCCCCGGGGTACTCTCCTGTCTAGCCCTCCGGTAGCTACGCCACACCACGTGGTGATGGTGCCTCCGGAGTCGATCCACAAAAGTGTATACCTTCAAAATAATTATCTCTTAAAATAACAAACATTTGCTGTCATACTTCAACGAAAAAAGTACGATAAAAACTTTCATGCCTCATATCCAATTTCGCAAACTTCACAAATAGGAGTTGCAGTTTGGAACGCCAAAATTATTTTTATCTGTTCAAAAAATCTGGCCTCGTAAGCTACTGCAATGCGACTATCACATCTCAAACGGCGGAATCTTTAAAACCTACATTGCTTCTTGCAAATGTGAAAAAACTAACGGAAAATCGTCTTTTTTCTCGTTTTTGTCGTTTTTTCTTGAAATTGAGTAACTTCAATTTCAAGCCAGAATACAGTCCACCTGATAGTAAGTTATCACTACCGCCCATGGACTAACCAACTTCATACAGAACAGGTGTCATATCTGAGGTCAATCATAGTTTCGTTGCTTCTCCTGGGGACTATGAAGGTGGTAGAACCCTTTATGGTTCGACTCTGGAAGCACCACCGCCACACCCATTTCTTCCTTATAACAGCAGTGTTATGCGCTACTGTGATCTGGTCTGAAGGGTGTGGTAAGGGAGACATACTTTTCAGAGGCATTCCATCTTAGTCCTCAGGGATAACAACGCATCTGTGGCTAACCTTAGGTGAGACTTTGATCTTACCTAGGGTTGATTACAGATGTCCATGGGCGGCAGAAGCCACTTACCATCAGGTGGGCTGCATGCTCGTTTGCTACGTCCTTACTATTAAAAAAAAAGTCTACGATCTTCGCTTGATATAAAAGTGAGGCGGTTCACACCCTTACAGAAACGCATGGACTGCTTCACGCTAGGAATAGGTGTGGCGGTGGTACTTTCCTGGTCGAACTACACTGGTTCTACAACCTGCTTATTGTTATGATCATAATAATACGTTCTGTAAAAATTCAAGTGTCTACATATTACGGTCCAAGACATAAAGCACTCTGATAGATGTACAGACTGACAGACAGCGGATTCTTGGTAATAGGGTTTCGCTTATACCCTTCGAATACGGAAACACTACCTACCTAACACCTAAAAACACTAAGTTAACTACGGAACAAAGAATCATATCGATATATCAATTATATAGGTTCTGGCATTAGACGTAACTCTACAAGTTCCCCATACATTATAGCTACAAAACTCTACATAAATTAACTAGAGAGTTAAAAATCCTTCAATAAAGATGGGCAGATTAATAATATCTATCTCTACCATTTTTTAACTGACTTAAAAAAATGAGGTAAATGAGACTGAACTTTTTTTATTTTTTTAAACTTATTGGATTCTTGAAAAAATCTAAGAATAGATTATTAATTACACTCTTGTTCAAAACTTCATCTCATCGGGGCATAAATAACTTGACGAAAGATAAATATTTTGCCATTATTTTTTCACTGAGTTGATCACTTAAGATCACATCTACCCAAATACTCTTAAGACATTAAAAATGCTAATTGAAAAACTCTATATGGATCCATTCGAGTCCAAAAACAAAAGTCTAAGGGCATCACGCACTTTAAAACCGTCAGCACGCAATACGGGTATAAAACTCTCACGACTTACAAGGCAGCCTTACTTAGTAATAAATAGGGTCAGGGCAAGTTTTTCAACAAAATCAGGACGGTTTTCAGCTGTGCATTAATTTAATGCTAGTGCTATTTTGTTTTCGTTGTTTTAGAACTTCTGTCATGGCACTCCATTTCCAGCTGTGATTTATTTGGACTGTGATTTTATTTTTGAGTAAATGTATAAAATGTAGTAAAAATTCACTTATTCTTATACATATAAATTATTATCATGATTTTTATCTGCACATTTGTATGATCACTTCAACCAATATGTTTGACGACACGCGTGGCGGAGCGGTCACCATACCGGTTTGACACGAGTAGGTTCCGGGTTCTATACCAGGCCAGACAGACATCTGAATTATGAGTTTAGATTTTGTTCTAGGTCTGGGTGTTTATGTATTTATCTCTGTATGTCCATGGGATCCACGACACCACACGACGTAGGAGAAAACCATAGTGTGGGGATAGCCCCACACTCATAGGAGTGTAGAAAGCATTTTAATATGACATGCAGATATTATAGCATCTTCGTTATGACTTTTTTCTGATGGCTTTACACATATTTTTGATATAATAAATTTCTTAAATTTCATCTATGTATATACAGTTCCACTCGCCATTGATTAAGTAGCAAGAAAAATATTAAGTCTTAGAGTCATCAACCTCGGTATTTCATTTACTACGATAACCAACATTGAATGTAAAGGGCGCTTAATTGACGACCGCCATAGTTCATACAATTAATTACGTGCAAATTACCAATAAAAAGAACGTAGTATTAATCATAAGTGTCCTGCAAAACTCAGAAAATATGGAAAACTCAGTCATAAAACGTTTCCCAGTCCGCCGCCAACGTGGAAACTAACCACTTGATATTTATCTGGCTATTGTGGCAGCCTTGGCCCAAATATTGGGTCAAATAAATGCCAACGTGCGTAGAAACGGCACAACATCGCGTGTGGGTCTTTTTTAGGGTTTTTCCGTGTTTTGAGAACAAAACAATCACCGATAGTTTGTTGAAACGAATTAACAATAAAGCTTGGGGAACATATTATCTTTTTTAGTAGCACCAAAGTCAGAAAAAATATTTAAAGTATTCTTAAAGCTCGTATTTTATTTTATATTTGTAATAACAAAAATAATTAACATTACAGTTGTGAAAACATAATTAGATGACAGATTAAAGAAATTAAATAATATATCAGGGATCAGCAGTTCAGCAATCAGGGAGACTACATTTTTCAAATAAAATTGACGGTATTTAGTGGACATTTACTACCGCTTTCACTTCAATTCACTACCGCTGCAAGACCGGTGGTGCATTGAACGTACGAAGGGTTTTTTCGAATGATGCAAATAACCATGGGCGGGTGTCTTAAAGTACAACCGCCCATGAACATCCAGCATAACATGTAACCAGCACACACATACACATCGCTACCCCTAGAGAGCAAGTTTGAACGTATATGGACGTATCAACCTACAAACCATATAAAACAGAGGTATATAAAACAGATATATTATACAGAATCAACTTCATATAAAACAGAGGTTCTGTCTAAAGTCGATCACAGGTGCGTTTCTACTTCCAAAGACTAAAATGATCGCCTCAAATATAAGTGAGCCCACAACCACATCCCTCCACTGAAACGCAAAACTGCTTTACGTTGAAATAGGTCCAGCAGTGCTGCCTCTGGAGTCGAACTACAAAGGGTTGATACCTTTTTCACAAAGACTGCGTGATTATCGCTACTTTGTTACTACAGAGACTTGCGTGTTTCAGCCCTTAGTTCTTTCCTTGGTTACTTTCTATTATATAAGCAAACAGGATTATCGCCCTTGTAGATCGAATCTTATCGAAGCATTGTTTAGGCTTAGTTATCGTGAATTGTAAAGGTTACAAGTAATTAATGAGCTTAGCAAATGGGGCATAATTTTCCAAAACAAAATAATTATAGTTATCTGCATTTTGTTCACAAATGTTCATGAGCGGCAATACCACTTACCATTAGGTGGACTGTATGCTTGTTTGCTAGTTTACTGATATAAAAATACTGTAATGCTACAGTAAAATACTAAAATAAACGTTACTTACACAGCCTTTAAGACGGTGGAGCTAACTTTCCACATTCGGCCAAACAGCAACGTTTAACGTAATGACGAATAACATCGTAAGTTCGACGTAATGACGAAAAATGTAGCGCAAGTTCAACGTAATGACGAATAATCTCGCGCAAGTTCAGCGTAATGACGAATAATCCGCGAGGTTGCGGTAATGGGGCTTTCTAAGAACTATTTTGTGCTTTGTACTGTAAAAAACTTAGCGGTTTAAGAAAATGAGGCTTATAAGCTCGTTGTATAAAACCAGTTAAGTAATTTGAAAGAGTGGCTACAGTAAAATAATGGATTACCTTAAAGTTGTGATAGGGGATAATCTTTTCCGAGGCGTTCCTCGGAAACATTACCTAATATAGTATTCTAATCTTATCTAAGGTTGTTCACCCGTGTCCTTGGGCGGTAGTGATAACTCGCCATCAGGTGGATCAGTAGCAAAGGAGTATGCATCATTTGCTTCTTCTATATTAAAAAACTTACTACAATAAATTATAAGTGAAAATTATAATGAACATAAATGAACACTTACTAAAAATTAACAAAAATTATTGCTATACTACCAAGGTCTTAAACTGTATTAAATGAGGCTACGGCAGGTGTTAAATATTTGAAATTAAATTTAAGTTTTTATTTAGAAGCAATCAGAACTCCTTTAAACATCGCGGAGCGCGCCCAGTAACCTAATTACAAAATAAAATATTAAGTAGCCGCTTTTAAATTCGTAGTCAGGGCTGACAGTAGACAAAAAAAAATTACAGCTCAGTCCTTTCGCTTTCAAATAATATTTTTTCAAGTATTTATTTATATTTAATTCTATTTTGTGCACGCTAGATTTGCTTCTCACACACCTACTCCGATCACAGGGCTGCTGGAAGAAATTTCATTTTGAAATAAGTAGCCCTTTGTACTATGTATTTTTAAATATATGAATACTGTAATGTTACCGTGTACAAAAACTAATAAATAAATAAATAAATAAATATTTCAAATGTAATTATAAGAAAAATAAATTTTATATCTAGGCGATATGTAATTATTGCTTTATTAATAACCTAATTAATGTTGCAACTGGCAACACTAATAAGTTTTATCCTATTTAAATTTTAGCCAAAATCAGAATTTCTCAAACTGATTTTGTCTGCCGCCCATTTTTAGACCCAATATTTTCTAGTGCCTCCTAGATTCATAAATTCCACTCTTCGACAAAAGATTCATGAAAAAACATTTATAACAACCACCTGTCCCTGACATAAGTAAATACTCTGAAAGGCTCATTAATTATCAGTAAATAAGTGCTATAATTAACTTCGGGCGATGAAGTAATTTTCTCTGGCCCTTCACTGCCCCCTGTAGACCTTTAACGTCCACAACGGCGCATTATCGCCCACTTTCAGAGACACTGGTATAAATTATGCTAGATAGATAAGAAATAACAATTTCAAAGTAATTTAAAAATAATGTAAAATATAAGTAATGTAAAATATAATTATTTTAATGTATTGTCATACATTATGTTATAGTTACTAATTTTATTTCGACTGAACTAAAATTGACCGTAATTAACAAATAAAAACTAAACTTGGTATTTACTAATGTCCGACCGAAGCTTCGGCTTCGGTCACCTTTTTTATATTATGGGAGTAGCAAACGAGCATTCAGTCCACCTGATGGTAAGTGGCTACTGCCGCCCATGGACATCTATAATCAACCCTAGGTAAGATCAAGTCTCACCTAAGGTTAGCCACAGATGCGTTGCTACCCCTGAGGACTGAGATGGAATGCCTCGGAAAAGTATGTCTCTCTTACCGCACCCTTCAGACCAGAACACAGCAGCGCATAGCACTGCGGTTATGAGGCAGAAATAGGTGTGGCGGTGGTGCTTCCGGAGTCAAACCATAAGAGTTCTACCACCATCACCTTCGATTAAAAAACCACTTTCAGCAAAAACTTCGGTTTCTAAGAAGGTTCTAGTAAGCACCTAAATTGAACGAACCATAACGAATACACGATACCGCGATGGAGATAGTGGAGCGCAAGGGTAAGTGAAGACTCCATTATGGGCTTGCGTCGCAAATTGGGTATAAAATTTACATTATTCGAACTGTTATAACTTTAGTAAAGTAGCAAAGAAATATTAATCAGCTCTAGAAGTAATTTATATCCAAACAACATATATCTTTATATATAAAACAAAAATTGTTTAAATAAAAATCGTTAAAAAATTCAATTTTACCAATTCACATTTAAAATTGAATTCCTTATGGTTTTTGAATCTTTGGCTTCGGCTTCGGCCGAAGGTTGTGGCAATAGCCGAACGGTCGGACGAAAAAAACCGTCCGTTTCAATTTAAAAAAAAACTATATTTAATTATTTTTTTAAGTTTGACTAATAAATTTGTTATTTATTCAAATCCAATCTCACACTTCTCACAACTAATAAAAGTGATCTGAAGTTTTCGCTTCACGTATTATTATATACATAATTACATTTTTCCATAACCTTTTAAATTTCCTTTAATAATATGTTAAACTATTACATTAAAACATTACGTCTTTTTCTTTTCAATTATACAAGGCAGCCCTGTTCGTTCTTCTATTTACTGAATTTTCGTTAAAATTATTCATAATCCGTTTACTGGTTCAAGGTGACTGAAAAACCCTAAAGACAAAGCTTTGTGTTCAAGTGACTCTGAGGTGAGGCTCAACACCTAACCGATTTGAAACATTAACGTCAGAAATAGCATCGTTGCATATGCATTAGCATGGCCTGAATAAGTTGCACCTCATACATGTGTTTGATTATGTAACCCGCTCTTATCTCAGTACTGTACGGAATATCGTTACAACGTACAAAAGTTTATCTGTCTTGGAATTCATTAACGTAAACGCTTGCTACACTCATAGCCCCACAGTAGGATTTTCTCCCTCCTGTGTCGTGGGTGCCATGGACACACAAAGACGAATACACAAACACCCAGACCCAGAACAGAAATCCAAACTCTTCATTCAGATTTCTGTCTGGCCGGGGATCGAACCCGGGACCCACTGCGTGTCAGACCGGTATGGCTCCGCCACGCGGGTCGTCAATTTCAATAATTCCACTAAAGAAAAAGATTAAAAATATAACACTTGACGAGCCGCTTGGAGGACCGGTCATCATACCGGTCTGACACGCAGTGGGTTCCGGGTTCGATTCTCGGCCAGATCAGACATCTAAATGGTGAGTTTAAAAATTTTGTTCTGGGTTCGGGTGTTTGTGTATTCATCTTTATGTGTCCATGGTACCCACGACACAGGAGAAAATCCTAGAGTCGAGTAGATCTATCTAGAGAAACAAAAACACTTTCTTCACTTATAGCCTCGAGTGTAGAAAGTTTTTTTTTAACATTAAATTTTTATATTGATAACATTGCATTGATGTACTTGAGAACGAAGTTGAAATATGTTTAACTAGCTGTGCCCTTCAGCTTCACCCGCTACTACTTAGTAAAAAAAACAAACATAGCGTGATGTTATATAGCCTATAGCCTTCTTCAATAAATAGGCTATTCAACAAAAAATATTTATTATATTCAAACCAGTAGTTCATCAGATAAGCGCGTGCAACCAAACAAACAAACTCTTCAGTTTCATATAAAAATGATAATAATATTAAAAAAAATAAAGATGTTGGTTAAAAATATATGTTTAGCTTTAAAATTAATTAAAAAACCAACAATAGAAAGATTTAATTATGTCTTTCTCTTGATTACTAATAAACTTTACATCCTTCAAACCAAAATACAGCAGCTTTACACCTGTTATAAATGACCCTAAAAAAGAAACCTTAATTCATTATATCGATGTCAAGGCCAAGGATCTAATCTGGAACCAAGTAACTAGATACCAGTATGACGGGCCAATGTGGCACGTAGATTAATATCCAAAAACAATAATTTTAATCTGCCGGACGTTTAACATTTCTTCTTGGATATTATGTTTGGTTGGTACTTTCACACATTGCTCAACAAAACTTTTATTCAAATGAAAATTGTTTTATGGAGAAGAATGAATGACATTCCATTTTCGAAAATTATTCACGAAAGTAAATAAATGTTAAATTTATGATAATGATATAACTAACAACAAAAGACATGCTAGATAATACAGTTATTTTAAAGATAAAGTATGAAAGTGAGATAAGAAATAACTGGAAACAAGCACGATGCAAAGGTATATCTAAAGATGTGCGGAAAGCTCAGGAAGTAGGTCAGCTTGCAAGCAAAGGTCGATCTGTCAACTTTGCATAGCCGAGTGCGACAGACTGTCGTATATTTTTAGACATCAGTTCATGGCTACATTTGGTCAAGAATCTATAAATATAACGGAAATGGACAATTCAGAATCACAGGCAAAAATATGGCATTTTAACTTTACATATACTGTACGTGCGAAACTAAAAATAATTTCTCTACAAACCTATAAGTTTAAAGAGATGTGTTTAATTTATTTTACTCTACATTAGAACTCCTCTATAGAAGATACATAAACAGATACACAAATGACACGCACACGTCATGAACGAACGCAGACTGCCAAAGTTACCAAGACGCTACAAACATTTCAATTTTATTTTTTTCAAATTTCAGACTTCCACTACCTTGGCTTCTGTACGGCCTGATTTATGGGGAGCCAGTGCAGGTCAACTCGAAAGGCATGGTCTGCAGCATAGTTCTGCTGTTCGCCATGCTTATCTTCGTCATCCTCAGCATCGCCTGCTTCAGGTGGAAAATGAACAAGGGACTTGGATTTACCATGTTCCTCCTCTACTTCGTGTTCGTCGCAGTCAGCTTGGGCTTAGAGTATGGTTACCTCCACTGTCCGAGCGAGTAAAGCTTCCAAAATCAAGAAATGGTTTTATGGTGTCAATGATACGGGTAACAATATAGACTTAAGGGCTATGGAATCAGATGAATTGGAGTTTCAGAAGAATTCAAACGGAGAAACGGATGGTAAAGCGTCTACGATATACGATGCCTCATGCAATGTAGTATAATAATAAGAAATAATCGGGACTAATGATCATGTAGCGAAACATAAACATGCTAGTTAAGAAAACTAATAAATTTACAAAATAACCAAACTTATAGTATAAAGTATTGTAGGTAAAGTTTTCATAAAGTGAGTCTCGTTTTTCAAACAGTAGCAGATGCGATACAAATCTGAATTATTTACAAATTAGTATAAGCTTTATTCTATACAGCAATAGTAGTGTAAAGATAGCAACGTCAAAAGTATAAAGGGACTTAATTGAATTCCAAAAGGAAATAGATAAGCTTTAAAGAAACCAATGATGAGAAGTATATTCAGCATTGGAGTTTTAAATCTCAAAACACTACGTTCCTTTTTAACACAAGGCAACTTAATGTTTCTAAAGTTTAATTGATATGATTAAAAATAATAACGAAGAACGAATATAATTCTGACACTAACATTGATTTGAAAGATTCAACGTAATTAGGGTCGATGGATTTTGGAAAATAAAGAAAAAGTATAATTGCACCTAAAGTGTGCAAAATCTTTGACATTGCTATCTCGTTATAACAATATTAGCTGGCATATTTTGCCAATTTTATTAATAGCCAGTGATTCGCCTTAATACTCACTTATTCTTATGAAAAATAAAAAAAATAAAAACAATAAAAAGAAAGCCAGAAGATAAAGGCAAAGTGGGTAAAAATGATGGTGTTGTTAATAATTGTTTAATGTTCTACTAATTTAAAATCTTTTTTAAAATTCAAGCACAATCATTTTTTGGAAATTATGATTATTGCTCAATCGCACACAAATATATTAGTTATACTGGACTTATTTTAATGATATGATATTATAATTTAAAAGAATAAATAGTAAATGGAATAATAGAGAATGAGAAACATTTAAAATATGAAATACAATACTTAAGTAAAACTCAATGAATGCAATAAAAAGCTGTGAATGGAAATTTCTTTACCTCGAAAGTAAAGTTTGACGAAGACAGACTTTTGTATAAGGATAATATTAATATAATGTAGCCATCAATAGAGACTGTAGTCATTTATATGAATGTTAGTAGTTAAATAAAACTTGATGGCGCTTACGATAGTTTTTTCGTACAACTAAGTTTTAATGTCTTAAAACTTGAATGTTGTGTGTGTCGATTAGTTTGTCGTAACTTTGTTTTGTAAATACGTTTTTTTGTATAGCGCATACGGTTAGTGTCCAATATTACGTCTTCGTGTTGTAATTATTTAATGGGTCGTATAGACTCAGTCCATGTGTTGATAATTTCTATTTTATTGTATAGCGAAATGACGAGTGATATAGCGTCAATATTTTATTTCTTACAATTAAAAGGAGACGACAAATGAAACTTTGTATTGACTGAGATGTATAATTATTTTGATTTAACAGCGAATATGAGTTTAAATAAAAATGGAAATAGAAATGAAAATATATAATCAGTAAGGAATAAAATATTGACGAAAAAAATGTTGTCTATGCACAAAAGCTAGATAGAACAGTGTAAATACACAAGTAGGGAATGAAGATGTCGCAGGAGCGGGGCAAATGCGGCTAAATATTTAATTATTATATTAACGTCATTCCATAAAATGTGCCTAAGAGTTCCTACGAGCTCAGACATTTAGCTTCGATAGTTTTAAAGTAAGACTCAGTGGAGTTTTACACTTCCATCTATTAATAGAGCTGTAGAAATGTAATAAGTGCACATATGTCCCGCTCTTTCTTAAATTGTAATTAGTATTACATTATCCTTAAAGCTCATTCTTTAACTACAACATGTCTTCGTTTCCATTCTCCTTATCTCCGAATCCTACAGTTGATGCTTCGAGTACATTGTTGTCAATTCTATAATTAATATTGACATCGTATTCCAGACAGACACGGTTTAATATGGCACGGTAAACTTCGTCTAAACTTACTAATTTAAGATATTAAAGACGAATGTCTCGTAAACCGTCCGTAGGTTCTTTATTTAAGTTCTCTGCTGTCACTCACGTGTTCCCCTCTCATTTGACGGTCACACGACCAGTAACAAAGATTTTTAATAACGTTTTTGTAAACTCAATTGTTGAAATCCCAGAAAGTTTTATATTGATAACCCGCCTATTTGACATAGCAATAAATAGACTAGAATAGATAGTTAAATATTTATATTGTTAAGCTTTAACAACTCAGACCATTGTGACGCTCAAACGATAGAATGTTTATCATCAAATATCTATCAATAAACATAATCGTTTTATATGAATGCGCACAAATATTCCACAATGATAGTAGAGACGCTTTAATCAAAGCTATGTCATTCAATTCAAATATCAAAAGTGATATTAATGGAACATTAAAAGTTGCACAAACTTTCAAAATTATGATAAGAGAACAGCAAAAGGGACAAAAAGTGACATATCGATAGTGTCTGAAAAATCGATTAGATATACTGTGATAAGAGCATGCTTATGATGTATTCTTATAACTTAAAAAGAGCCATCTCTGTTCGGATCGCATGATACGTGTATATAATACTCTAAGATTGGATTTGATAATAGCCTTCTGTAGATCGCTTAGCGTGCCACTTCTGGTCAAGCAGTTTCATCTACTAATTTTTTCTGTCTATCATGTTTCGAAACGAATTCTTCTAATACCTTTCTATCTACTGCTTCGTAATCATTTATACTTCTAAAATCAAGATAACTAACAAATGAAACTGTAAGATCTTTGTGGCCACTCTGTACAATTAATCTAAGGTTCGAACGAATTTTTCTCTGTCTCAATTAAACTTTCTTTAAGGGTTGGTGATATGATATATTAACTAGAGTTATGTAGAAGCTGTCGTACCTATCTCGTATGTATATTTACTGAGAAGCACAAAGTACGCGGTGTAACTATCGTATTATCTAAACGCCACACGATTCTACATGCTGCATTGATCTATAATTATACACTAGTATCTTCTATCTATCTCCTGAATATTTACTTAAGTAGAGTCTGTAAATTAATCATCCTTCCATGATTGTTTCTAGTTTCTATTTGCGAATAGCGATTTGAAGTGATGACGGGTTCTTGTGGGTTTTTATCTAAATCTATCATATCATGGCGCGGACCTGTCAACTCATGCGTAGTTACATCAACAATTGCATTTGTTCAGTACCAAATAGCACAAGCCGATCTAGACTTCATTGTATTTCAAAATTTGTTATTAATACTAGAAACTGTAAGAGTTGAAACGATATTAATCTCGGTATCGCTACGATTTGATACCTTTTAACACATAAATAACCTTTATAACTTCTTCGTAGTGTAAGACTAGGCTTAACGTATCGTAAAAATTTAAAAATGGTTAATTACATAACAAAAATTGAAATATGATATCCAGGTAGAGTTGTTACTAGAGTGATGGTTTTTATATAAAATAACGAAGGGAAAACTATTAAAGAAAATAAAAAAATATATTTCACTTCACTTTCTTGGCCATGTGTACTTGATACGAACACCATAATGTAATTTCGTCTATTGATAAGCTCTAGTTGCTCTCTCTTCTTCTCTTAGATTCTTTAAGGGCCCATGTCAAAGAAAGTGGGGTGTCCTTAGTGATCCATTTTTTTGTAGCTGTCACATCTCGATTTCGAGAGATTGTACGATTTTTATATCAATTTGCGTTTTGTACTACATCTCAAAGTTTTAAAATATGTCATTATTCATTATTTCTGATTGTTTATTTATAGCAACTTTTTATTTGTAGACTCAATCAATGATAACTTTATAAGAATGATTATTTCTTCTGTCATTCTTTAAAATATTCAGTTTTTGCAATACAACGAAAAAGTCGCGATTATATGACCAAATAATACACTAGAGATCGTCATAACATAATTTTTCAATATTATTCCAATATTCTATATAACAAATATAGAAATAGTAACATGTATTTGCAATATAAACATATATGCGATCTGAGATCTTGTAGCTTAAATGTTATCTCTTCCAATAATCCTTGAAATAGAATTTAAAATATATTGTTATAAACAAAATTACATTTTTTTATAGTAAAAAAGATAATAAACAAATACTGTCGAACTCGAGATGCCAGCGTAGATTGTTAATAGTGATACTATTAATTAAGTAAAAATATAAAATGTTATTAATTTTAACGAAGTAGCTAAGTTTTAGGAATTTTCAAAACGTTGTAACGATAACAATGGGAAGGCTCGAACCGAATGATTTAGAGGATATTGTTGAATTTTGGAGATATTCCAGCAGTATTATAAGTTCTAAGTGAATTGTGTGAAATCGTTTCATATATTCTATGTATTTGATGAAATCTGAAACTAAAGAAAATCAAGGTGATAGTACAAATTGCTAATCAGACACGGTATAAATGTTGTACATATCTATTATTTTTATTACAATGGTACATAATTTGTACGTATAAGATAATTTGAAACTTGTGTTCTTTTCACGAAAATGTTGTAATTTTATAAATACGATATTCTTAATTTGGCATGTTAACTTTATAAATATTTGTATTACTTCCTTCGCAATTTTTCATGTTCTTATATTCTTTGTTAATCTTGCAAAAATGTTATAAAGCAATTAAATGAGCGTATTATAGCAGAGCATAGGAAGTAATTAAGAGATAACGCCGCAAAGATTTCATAGGTTTCAGATTTCAAGAACAATAATACGATGGAAGGTAAATTTTTTATTGTAATCGCAAATAGTATGAATATAATATTGCACTTTTATTAATAATATATTATATACATAACAAGTTTCAACGAATGCAACAGGAACATAACAAAAAGATTATACAAATAATAATACAGTAGTTATAATATTTTCAGAGTTTAAAGTGTATTTTTATATTTAATTGTATAATTAATAATAGTTGTTTGTGTAAAATATTATGATATTTTTATGTAGATATATTTAATGTTTTCTTAGTCCCAGTACAAACATGTGAAATACTAGATAATACATAGTTATAATGATAAAATGAAATTAATTTTTGACAAAGTATCTATTTCATTGTCAAAGTTAATTATTTCTTGTAACTATCAATGTAGAAACTGCAAACTTAAACTTTACATGTACTATGTTTATCTTATATTTATGTATGTCGGCTAGTTAATTTGGTACATAATACCAAAAATTTACTAAGGATTCAATTGATGTCATTTTTATTAAAGCAAATAGCAAGGGTTAGTTATTAAACAATAATTGCAATATATACCAAGACTAGAAAAAAATAACTGTAAAAATGTGTATATTAAAGCCATTGCTATTTTTGTCTTACTAATCTAAACGGAAAGCAGATTGCAATAAACATGAGGTGTTCCAACACAGTCGTCACGGACAACAATATATAATAAATTATCCATTATAGATGAATCTAAGTTAATAACTCCTGTTTTGTAGTTACTGTTTTGTCTACTTTTATATTCTTCAATTTCCTCTATATATCCTATTATTAAAATATTTCAGCTCTTTCTATTAATTACTCTTCCAATTTACCAATACAAACAAATATTATCAAGTATAAGGTAATAATTGTTTATAGACAACATAAGTTTACCTTCCATCGACCATCTATGATGCTGCGTTACAAGTACATTTTTTTTAAATGGTACAGAAAACCATTTTATTTTACTTTTTATCAATAACGCCTATTTTAACATGAAAATGTAGCATAATATGTAATCGCCTTATATTCCAAACAAAAGATTTACGTTTAGTGACAATATTTTTCTTTGTATAAAAATAACAGCAACACTAATAACTACAAAACAATAATCGATTGTGATACTGTTCTTAATAAATATTAAGCTATAAATTCGCTTAGTATACCTTTGATAAAAACTATGACCTCAAAATCAATCATCCGAATATAACTTCGGTACATAATTCGGTACAATGCTGTACCGAATTATGTACCGAAATAATATTGGTAATGTACTGTTAACGCGGCACATCACTCTTTCTCCCATACTATCTATCAACGTTGTTCTTATCAAAGCTTTTATTGATTGTTGAATATTGTGATAGTTTTAAATTATAGCTCGCAGATGTTTATAGTATATTGGTTTTTATATAGTTACTTAAATAATTTCTGCGTGTAATGAGCAATGGCGGATGTCGCCTGTCAACCGTATTATGAAAAATTACAATAAAAATAATAAAATAGTCAGTTATATGGCGTATTCATTTTTATGTTTATCCTTTTCTATTTGATTTTGTATATTCCTGATTCGCTTAATATTTGCCGAGAAGTTAAATCAATAAAACTTTGAGAGACTTGTATGTATAAATAACGAAATATTTGATGTTAGATAAGTTATATTAATAAATATTTCATTGTGAACAAATAGTAACCATCTGATCACTTTGATGCTTACTTACAAAATCTTTGGATTTTGTCATTTTAATGAAGGGATACCATCCTTCTAAATTTCAGACATTAAACTAGACCCTAACTTAGTGCAAAACAGAAAAGTATGCACATTATTCGCTGTTACTAGAAACTTTACAAGTCTATCGCAAACGGTAAAAATTCCGGCCAAGTGCGAGTCGGACTCGCAGGCGAAGGGTTCCGTGGCATTACCATTAAAAAGCAGCAGACAAAAGTAAATATATTATTATTTTTATTTATTGAAACATAAAACATAGTTTTCCAACTATCAACTTAAGTTTGCTTTTCATAGTGTTTGTATGAATTACAAAGTTATGTTATTCGGTTTTTGAAAAAGCTATGTTTCAAAAAGTAGCCAAGTGCCAAGTCGGACTTGCCCATGAAGCCCTTACCCGAGTTGCCCGTTACTATTATTTTTATTAAAATATAAAATAAAATGGTTTTTCATAGCGTTTGTATGAATGACAAAGTTGTTTTTGCGTTTTTTGAAAATGTATTATTTCTTAAAAACTAATATTGATATTTCGCTTTAACCAATTTTCTTGATAGTTTCCATTGAAATCTACAATATATATATTTTAGA
>MOOZ01001762.1:99559-109646 GCA_002930495.1 Cecropterus lyciades | reverse complement strand
TCATTTTACGAACTAAATAAATTAACATATTGTAATTCTTACTTACTACACATGTGTATAAAATTACAAACATAAAAGAATATTTTAAAAATCATTACAATTATGTGTTAATTTAGAATATAAACCATCTGTGAGCCAAATCACAGCGAAATTCGACCAATAGTTTTCACGAGAATGAATAAAAAACACCCATACATCCTCACAAAATTTCGCATTTATAATATTAGTAAGATCTATCACATAAATAAGGTAATTTATATAATGATTATGATATTTTTGAAACATGTTATGTAATATATACTACTAACTGTTATCTGCCACTTTATATGTGTGGAATATAATTCAAAATTTTAATGCTTCTAACCCCTTAAGGGAGGATTATTTAAAAACCGTTTCCTCGTGCATGTCTACATTATAAAATGAATCTACTGTCCATATTTCATAATTCTAACTTCAGTTCAAGTTGTGCATTGATTATTAAATGAGTATCCTTTTAGTTTTATATACGTACATATCCGCGCTTCGCTACGGGACGTGAAAATAGTAATTTGAAAATAGTGCAAAATATCGAAATCTAAAGTAGCTTATAAGTAGACCAGGTAAATAACCTTTCCAGGTAATTAACCAAAATTTCATGTAAATCGGACTAGTGGTTCTCGTGATTGAGAAACAAACAAACCCACAGTCACAAACTATCTCATTTTTATTTTTGATTACTTTTGACAACTTTTGACATTTTTGATTACTTTTGACAACCCTATAGGAACAATCCCATACGATTGTATCGAAAAAATCACATTCATATAGCGTGACTCCTTTAGTGATGGTTTTATGTAAAATGCGTTTAAATGGCCACCGGTTTTCAGAATACTAACTCGAATAACGTCCATAATACCAATACATATACATAACTTTAAAACCACGTTAACTGGCATGACGTTGCTGGCCTTAGAACTGATCCCCAGACCTGAAACGTTAACCGTTTTAATCAGAACCAAAATTATGCCAGAACAGAAAGGAGTAAAAGGAAGATCAAAGGGGGACAGAAGGACATAAAAGAAGGAGGAGGACAAGGAGATACAGCGATGTATTTCTTTAATATTACAATTGCAATATTTAAAAAATGTGTGTTACTTTGGCTGCCATGCCATTAAATAAAAGTATAATAAAGTTAAAAATTTAACAACTACAAATTACATTTTTTTTTTTTTATGTTCTTTTCTGCTATTTTCTCTAAATCTTACGGAACCTTTCATGTAGAAGAACCTTTTGAAGGTGTAGAACTCTTCGTGGTTCGACTCCGGCAGCACCACCGCCACACCTATTTCTGCCCAATAACAGCAGTGTTATGCGCTGCTGTGTTCTGGTCTGAAGGGTGTGGTAAGGGAGTGGTAAGACTTTTCCGAGGTATTCCATCTCAGTCCTCCGGGTAGCAACGCATCTATGGCTAACCTTAGGTGAGACTTTGATCTTACCTAGGGTTGATTACAGACGTTCATGGGCGGCAATAGCCACTTACCATCAGGTGGGCTGCATGCTCGTTTGCTACTTCCATATTATAAAAAAAATGTAACAGTCCATCTCATACTTAGCCGATTCGTTATCCTCTGATCGCATGATCCGACGACCAGTTCAAGAGAATTAAATTATCGATAACAACTTTCTTTGGATTCGGATTTAATTAATATAGTGCATTTTAATGGACCCACCGCTGCGATAATAAGGCAGTCTGTCCGTATAAATTATTGTTGAAAAATATTTTTTCCTCTTAAAAATGTTGTATCTTAATGTTATTAATGAGAAAGTTTGTGAGGTTGTATATCTTTGTTACACTCTCACGCACAACTACTGGTCGGATTTCGCAGAAATTTGGCACATAGATAGTTTATGACCTGGATTTATACGTGGAATACTCATTACCGTGGTAAACGTGACCGAAGTGAGCAGAGCCTCGGGAATAAGCTAGTGTTCATATGTGAAAAACTATCTAAGTAAATACCTTCATTTGTATGTTAGGTACCAAAAAAATTGTTGAATTAACTTCATATATTTAAGGCTCATCGACACACGTGTAAAAATAATTTATTCAGCACATCGGCTGTCCTAAAAAACTTGCATTAGTGCATTCGAAATCACTAATTAATCATTACGTTTAATCATCAATACGACATGACAACCGAAAATGTAGAACACACAATTGCTGAACTGCAATACTTTTATGTCCAACTGCTGGGCATATAACTTCCCACTACTGGGGACGCTTGGTGTATTCTCCACCTTGCTGGTCTAATGTTCATAAATGGAAAAAAATCAATAGATCTTCGATAAGGTTTAACGATTTATATACAATGATAACGACAGAAGCAATGGTATGTATGGTCACCCATAGTCACCCATCAAAATCCCGTCCGCATAAGACGTTCCTTAACTTGATTAACATAACAAAGCCGCAGGGTGCCGCTTTAAATTTACATAATTATATACTTAGAAAATAAGACTTCGCAATGTTTGACACCTAATATCGATTTTTTTTCGCCCACGTGCTCGATGTCAGATCGATGGAATCAATCGACGTTAATTGATTTCTAGTTTTCAATGACCGGTTGATTTTAATCCAGAAATGATCGATTATGTATCATACATCGATTGTTAATAATAACGTCCTGAATCCATCAATTAAATTAATATATTCAATAGTAGCTTTACTTGCCGCATTTGATTGAAAATATAATCGATAATGAAATCGATGGAGTTTATAGTTTAATATATACATGAGCCAGATTCATCGAGCAATCGATCGATTAAATGTGGGATCTGTCGATTGTTCGATCTTGTTCTTTAATAATTCGATCAATCATAATGATAATGGTAATAGATGTACGTAAAAGAACATTGGAATCGATTTATACGTTTACACTCTTACAATAAGATTATTGAAAACAAGATATTCTAACTATAAATTGTAATAACTTTTGATAAAGAAGATGAATTTTGTAGAAAAAATTAAATTGAATTCGGTACGTCTGATTCGATTCAATTTCCAACACAGAGTCAAGGAGACTGGGAAAATTAAAAAAAATATAAAATTCCTTTTATTGTTTAATCTTCAAAAATATTTATTTTGCAAATATATTCAACACATGGACCTTTTTTTATATGTATTGGTGAAGTGCTGTTCAAAGTGAACTGACAAACCAATACTTTGGTTGAACTAGTCTGTTGACAGTGTCGATTTCACTACAAGCCTCCGTTGTACTTTTCTGTGAAGGGTAAAAAGATTATTTTCAGTCTCCCAAAAGATAAAACTAGCAATATCGAAACGGAATCAAATATACAACGACCAAAGAATATTTGATGGCGAAATTGGCCATAGATTATTTAATAGAACCGTCCGGCGTACCATTATGGACGTTTTAAATTTTTAAATGCCTCCACACTCGTGCCACAATCCATTTCAATATGGCCTCCTCTGTTAATCATTCAGAGGGTTTTGGATTCTTTATGAGGTATTTTCCACAGTTCCATGGAATCGTAAAATTATAATTTCGGTCGGTCGCCAATGAAATTGCTGCTTATTCATATTGTATGATACCGACTCTATTGGAAGCGATTGTAGTGACCTCTACTGCGGTTATTATGGTTCTACCTTCTATCAAATATTCTTCGCTATTCTTATTAAAACAGTGGATAATGGTGGCTATTTTAAAATATCTTTTGGCTTTTAATTTCTGCTTTATATTCTTGCTAAAAAGTGCTTAAAAACTACATAGAGCCTATGTAATAGTTCATATACTAATACATGACGTTTGATCATGTAATGAGGCGTGCTTTAGAACTTTTGAAAAACTTTATATTTAACTTGATAAAATTATTGATGATTGTATTGATGATGATTATTGATAATACATTGTCAAATGGCAATTGGCAGTAGAAACACTTATCTAAGGGCTACAAAACATTCGCAGGGCGCTGTAAGCGAATTTCAGTAATTTTCGCTAAGAATTGCAACGAAATTTCATCGCTTAAAAATTACGGACATTCGAGTACATTTGTTTTAAAATCACGACTCTAATGCTTGCAAAGCGCAATTGACACTTGGAACAGATTTTTTGTGGCCGCCGGCAAATGCAAATTCTCTTTACGCAACGAGGTTTAGCGTCTTGTTAAAATCTAATGCAAGTGCCCATCTTGTAAGACCACGAAATTGCGCTGCAAATTATAATAAAATTTTTGAAGGTTTTTAGCGTTTTTGAAGGTCGTAGAACCCTTTATGGTGTAACTTTGGAAGAACCATCGCCACACAAATGTTTGCCTAATAACAGCAGTGTTAAGCGCTTCTGTTCCTGGTAAGTGTGGTTCCCTTACTATCCGTTATTCCTTACTATCCTTTACTTATCCGAGGCGTTCCATTTTAGTTCCCGGGACCCCAGAAATAATATTTAGCAGCCAACCTCTGGATTCTGATCAATCTGGGCTCAAGAGCTACTTATAATCAGGTGGGTTGCATTATCGTTTGCTTCTTCAACAGTATAAAACGCGTACGTTTCATAGCCCTTAAGTTAGCGTCGTACGCGTGGAAATGTTCGCTACTTGGCTAGAGACCCCGTCCCAACGTCACGTTCGCGATAGAGTCTTCCGAGAAGGCTCCAAACGGGGGTTTTATTGCCCGAAGCGCGGTCATGATTCATCGAGATGATCTTTGATATCCTTTCACGAACATAATGGAGGCCTGCGGCATGCGTTTATCGCGGCGCACGGTTGGGCTGGGCGGTTGACAATTTTATCAGCTAGACTCACCGCTCGTCAGTGAACTATTTGTTTGGTGTAGGCGTCACCGTTGAGTGAATTTTGGCACATTTCGGTACAATTTGCGGTGAAATTTTATGGCCTAACACATTATGAACTATGTTGGAAATAAATGATTATTATCATAAGATTAGTCACATACTCTTTTTAAAGCTTAGGGCTATTAACGCTTGAAGTAAATGTTTCGTCGCCCTTGGATTACGGTTACTAAGCCTATAATAGATGGCTGGAAATTTAGCCTAAAACCAGTCCTCAATCTTTTTCAAAAACCGTTAAATGTAAATCGGATGTAAGTTACGTCATAACATTTTTAGTACATCTATTAAGAGTAAAAAGTGTTATGTACGATTAAATGTAGGTACTTCTATTCGATTCTTCGTATTTTATTTGGTGAGGTTAAGAGGTGAACGTACGTAAATCTTTTTGTACATTAGCGTTATTTCAAAGTTACTGTATTGTTATTTGTGAAGGCTGTTTATTTTTAGTAAAATATGAAACACCAATCCTACATATAGCTTATGAAATGATATTGTATGCCTGTAAACATAATGAAACAAACAGCCGTATGCTGAGCTGAGATTAAAAGTAGAGAAGAATACGCCAAAGCCGCAACGGCCGCAGTCGCAAGCCGCAAGTCGCACAGCTCCATAATTCCATAACAGGTTTCCTGAGAAACACATGCCATGTTTTTTCTCGCGCCGCCCAAACTAATTTCTGAGTAGCGTTTATGATAACAGTTTTATGAAATCAATTTCCTCGTATTCCTATGTAGACATAACAAATGGTTCCGTCGCTTGTTGTGCATTCGTTTGTTTTTAGGACGCAGCAAACTTGCAGTTCATCTGATCATTACGGCCGTAGACATGCTACTTTTCGCTCGGTGGTTCGCGTTTTGTCGATTGAATTGATACTGATGCTTTGGCAAAGTCATTAGCGTTATGAAAAACTCGTATTTTACCGACTTTTTACGACCAGTGCTGCATCGAGCGTTGTAAAAGTAGTTGCGACCGACACTCAAACTTATGGAGAGGAGTGTTTGATCCCTGTGACTAGCTTTCAAAAAGTAGTCGTCGATGTTAAAGGAGCAATTAGTTACTACCAGATATGTAGTAGAAATTTAGCCTATAGATCTATTGTTTCGTCTGAATACGCCTGAAATTACCTTACAGATGTTCATGGGCGACAGTGATCACCCACCATCAGGTGAACGGCTGCTCGTTTGCTACATGTAAAAAAATCTAGATGAAATACCTATTGTACGGTATATAATAAAGTACTAAATATATGCAAAAACGCTGGCCTTTATTACCAGCATATTTTGACAAGCATAAATCACGCTGGTTGACGACCAAATTATATCTTATGACGCCCAATTCTCGCTTCCTTCGCCCATAGATTGTCCGTCTATCATTCACAATTTGTAAGGTCAAAGTAGTCATAATTATAAAGCAGACGTTATATTGACAGTCTAGTCGAGGGGATAATAATCGGAACAAGTTACTGCTGATAATTTGTTATCTGAGAACAACTGTTACTCTTTACTTTGATATATCTGTTTATGAGGTAAATACTTCAGGTAACGCAGTATTTTCATATCGTCAATAATACCTCTCAGTTTTTCATTGCTGGTAACGAGTCTCCTCTCAGAATGGAAATAATAGGTCATAGACTCCACCACGATACGTGAGGACTGGTTTACATACATTTGGGAACATTTTTTTTACGTAATGATTTCATTTTCACAATTTTTACCTTCACTGTTAAAATATTTCGACATTTTTAACACATCCACAAATAGTCGTATGTATTGGGATAAATATGACCGATCTGATAATAATAGTGGGCTATCATCATGACATCGGATGAAGTGAGATGTGATGCTTTTCTAATCATACATTTGTTATTAAAGTTATTAATATCCTCATGTAAGTACTTGCAAGGTATTTTAAACTTTCTACTTTTTGTACGACACTGATTGATACACTGGCACCTTCTCATATTCATCAAAACTTTTGGGACAAAAATATTTCGTGTAAGATTGGTGGACCGATTTTGTAATGTCAAAGTTCAGCTCACTATTGCTTTTTGTAACGCGTATAACACGACGCAATTGCTTTTTGTAACGCGTCTCGGGATTTATGTTAGTTCTTTATTGGACTATTGAACACGCATTAAATATATTTACGGCGACTTCGAAAAAATACAGTGTCATCTACATTCATCACCTGTGCCAGTGTCAAGATTTTTTAACATATTTTAATGTGATTTCAAAAAATCTATATTGTCATCTCTATACATCACCTGTGATGACAGTCTGTCTAGTTATTTACAAATATTTTAGTATTTCCAAATTACGACTAAATTAACGCGAAAGATTTTTTGTTTCATTCATTAGCCCTTTGAGATCCTGCTAGGCATAGACCTCCTCCATTGAGGGATTTTGCCAATAGTCACAGCGTCTGGCACGCGTGTTGGTGATCGCAGTGTATGTTGATGTTACACAGGAAGTCGCTGCTGCCTATTTCCTGGATTTTGCCCTTTATCGCCTCCCAAGAAACAAGAAGAGAAGAAGTGGTGCTATCAAGACAGTTGTATTAAAAATTATATTGTACCGCTTTTGTTACAGTTAAAATCTAATATTATGCTATGAATTTCAACCCGAAATAGTCGACAATACTTTCTAAGAAAGGTGTTTAAAAATATTTATGTGCGTTATCGTAGCAGGAAACGTTACCCAGAAAAATATTAAGATGTAGATTTCTGGTTTGCAATTCAAATGATGGTTACTCCAATTTCCGAAGTTTTGGTCTAAAATATTAGACCGTTTCCCTCAATTTCCATGGCGAATGGGTTTGTTTGGCACCCGCCAGCCTGAGGTACTTGTACTATCAGCAGCGATATGAATCAGTAGGTTTACTATCTAACATGCTTTATCATATAAAGAGCTTACGTTTTCTCATCCGAAACAATCCAAGCTTTTCCGAAACATTTTCATTTGAACGTATCGTTATCTTTTATTTAGAAATTTTGTTACACAGAGGAAAAGTAAATATCTAATTTTCAATTTCAATTTTAATCTACGTCAGCGGCTCTGTATTGATACTGATTTTCGTATTTTCTACTATGAATTAAGTTGTGAATCAGTTTGAGAAATCGACGAGGATGAGAACTTAAGGATTTTTCTGAGACGATCATAAAAACAAAAATATTTAAATTAAAAAAAATTGTAAAACAAGATGGTTTATCGGGTGTTGAAACCACCTTCTTCTTTTGAAGTAGATTTCTTTCTTACTACTTTGTTTACTATAAAACTTAAATATCGAAAAAAAAACTTTATATTCAAAATTACATACATAGAATTCAATTATCTGCAATTCCTACGAAAAAATAGTTCTTTACTAATATTTATACTATAGGGGGTAGAACCATGGTATGACTGAGGAGCTACCCCGACAAATATATTTTTAGCGTGGAGCGTGTCGTGTCGGCTGACTTAAATTCGAGGCGAGTTAGTCTTCACGACTGGCAACGCATCTGTAATGGACTTTGGTAATAACCCTATTCTCTGTGGAGCTGGTTACAGATGTGCATCAGTGGCGGGGACGGTTAGTCCATCAGGGGCACTTTATGCTCGTTTGTTACTTCAATATAAAAAAAAACAATGGGTGTCACCTCCGACGCACGACTGGAGTTTACTCCTTAAGTACGATTGTCTAAACAGGCGCAATAAAATAAATTCAATAAGTTTCAATTGTTATAAACAGCGCCATCTATGCGACAGATGAAAAAGGGAAAGCTGCGCACAATAGGTTGCGCACCAAAAAACTAACAAGGTCATTCGATCACTAGATTTTACTCCTTATATTTTTCTCATACCGTGCGCCTTATATGAAAACCGATTCTTAAAGAGTAAACTCCAAAAAAACATCGCATATTAATATTTATATTCTTATGCAGTGAGACTTGTCCTAACTTAATCTCATGCTTTTCATGTAAAGTACGAAATAATAGATGATGATACCGCGTTTATAGTGAAGGCGGAATCGAAAGCGGAATGATTGGTGTTAGCATAATTTTTCTCATACATAAAGAGTTGAAATCGTGTTTGTGCCAATGAAAAGATTAGCTAGGAATTATATTAGAATATATTAGAGAAATGAAAGTACTAAACTTATATGGCTCTTTTTTGGAACAGATAAGGCAAACGAGAATGCAGTTGATGAAGCTGCCTGGCTGGCTTCTATGCATACCTGTAATTCCAAATGGAATTATAGGTCAGTCACAGATGCGTTGCTACCGATGATAACGGTCTTTTAAATCTTATTGAAAAAAGAATTGAATTTATTTAACCGACCTTGTCTAGTCTTTTAAGTCATGAGTCATAAAACAGATGAGTAGAAACTTGTATACGGGGAACGTTAACAAGAGGAGGGTCTTCAAAACTATGTAAGTACATACACACTTTGGACTAGGACTAAAGGGACTCGACAACTATCTTCATTTTAGAGTCGGGTAATTCCATCACTGCTCTACAGTAGTAGACTCCCGAGAACTAAACTGAAGTACCTTTGCTTGTGGACGTCCCTACAATGAGTTATTCAAGTTATTTTTTGCATCACATATTAAAAAATGCATGTTTTTGCATTAATTTATCACTTTTAAGTTTAAGTTATATTGTATTTGTGTCATAAATAAAATAAGAACCAAGTAAATGTCGTAAAGGCAGTTACGAAGCGGACCGCAAATCAACTTTGAACGTTGCTGCTAATTTCTTGCTATTCTTCGCAGCAAGTAAATGTGTTGTCATAAATTTCATTATGAGCGCATCGGTGTACGTAAATATTACATTGTATTTTACTTACGAGCAGTGTTTTTCAAAGTGTCGTGTCCCCTCCCTGGCCCCAAGTCTCCGTGAAGGGATCACAAAGCTCAGTAAAACGAAAAAGATATAAGCTTCGAAAACATGTTTCTACTAAAAGACTGTGTATGTTGTGCTAAATTTACCAAATTATAAAATAAATAATAATGTTGTACTAATTTTACATGAATTTACAAAATAATAAAATATAAGTCAAGCAAGAGTTGGTGAGGGGTAACACAATATTTATTCGATTTCATAGAAAAAGTTACATATGGGCAAATTTTGCTTCAGTTTAAAATTAAAAAATACACCTCATCACGATGCATGCAAATAGTAGAACCGCCACCGGTCTTTAGTTCAGCACGTGGCCACCGGTCATCCTAAAATATTGAATTAGACTGACTTTACATCATATAGATA
>MOOZ01001762.1:83188-99490 GCA_002930495.1 Cecropterus lyciades | reverse complement strand
TCCGCTCCTGTTGGTCTTAGCGTGATGATATATAGCCTATAGCCTTCCTCGATAAATGGGCTATCTAACACCGAAAGAATTTTTCAAATCGGACCAGCAGTTCCCGAGATTAGCGCGTTCAAACAAACAAACTCTTCAGCTTTATAATATTAGTATAGATGATAGTCACGTGGTACAACGGTACATCACTATCGCAGTGCAGAACAAACCGCTAAATAGCATCGTTTAATTGCTCCAATGGCAGGAAGTGGAAATTGAGACATTAAGGCCTATTACCACTGCGTGCTCTTACGCTGTTAATTGTCAACACGCTACAGTCACCACGCCACGCATACTTGCATATCACGCTACATATGAATATAGGCATCTAGATACACAAAATAAGTGTCTGAACGTGATTTCAAAATATATATCTATACTCATATAAAAATGAGATGGTGTGTGTCTGTTTGTTACATAATCACACAAGAACTGGTCCGATTTACATGAAAATTTGCATAGATATATCTTATTTAAATGGTCAACCTATAGGCTATTTAAAGATAGGGATATTATATCCCGTAGCGAAGCAATACTTCAGCTAGTACATAAATAAAATGAGTGACTGAACGTGGTTTCAAAATTTTATATAAAAAAACCCTTAGGGTTTCTGTTTTATTATTGACCCTCCTTAAAGTTTGGGAAAACCTGACACTATTTTATTTTGATAAGGGGAAGTGACGCATCTGTGGCCGACATTGAGTCAGACCCGTATTATATGTATGTATATAATATATATGGATTACAAAATAATAACTTCATAATAATGAGCGATAAATACTACCTGCATTTACAGTATATGTTAATGCTATGTTGCATTTGCAAGTTTTATCAATGTAGTAATTTACACCTTGTCAACTGCATAATTACTTGTTTTACATTGAGAAGATGCAAGAAGCCGTGGTACGGACTTATTAGATCTTAAGGCGCCCACACACCAGTCGGTTACATGCATTAGAAACTGTTTATATCATATTCCTTTGCCAATACTATGATGGTTTCAGAAGTGGGTACGGAAGTTTCGAAGCCAAGCTGAGCTTGGTCATTTTCTTGTCATTAGAGCATTGTAATGCGCATATTTGTATTTGTATATGCATGAGTGTATGTTTATTTTTTTATAGTATGGAAGTAGCAAACGAGACTGCAGCCCACCTGATGTTAAGTGGCTACTGCCGCTCATGGTCATCTGTAATCAACCCTAGGTAAGATCAAAGTCTCACCTAAGGTTAGCCCCATATGCGTTGCCCCTGAGGACTAAGATGGAATACCTCGGAAAAGTATGTCTCCCTTACCACACCCTTTAGACCAGAACACGAAAGCGCATAACACTGCTGTTATAAGGCAGAAATAGGTGTGGCGGTCGTGCTGCCGGAGTCGAACCACATAGAGTTCTACTACCTTCAAAATGTATGTATGCTCACGTGTGTGCATATTCAGTAGGTATATTTTTATATTATAAAATATATTATTTATTCAATTGGTTGTAAAGTTCGATTATTTTCTGTACGAAACAAAATGCATTTTATAGGGAACCCAGCATATCCATTCTCAAACATATAAACATAGCCCCTTAAATATAGCGTAGCTTGTTTGTAGACCGAGCGTTATTTAAAAACGAGTTAGGAAAATATCCAAGATCAAGTTACGTGACCGTATGTATCGCACAATTATCCTAATTCGTTTTTAATAGTCCCGTTTGACGCGTATGTAATGATATTTTTTATTACTGTACAGTTTTTAATTTCCACGTACGTTGTCAAAGCGGTCTTGATACACGCGTTATTATAAAACTATCAAGGTACATTATAAATTGATGATAAATGTTTTTGCGATGAGCCGGAAGGGATTTATAGAAGTTAGCGGTCTAAGGTGTCAGTAATTTCTGGTTCGACTGAGAGGCTAGCGGTCGGAGGAGGCACCATGGTGTTCCTCTTTCTCGAGTTGAAATGTTGAATTATGTTATGTTTAAAAAATCGATAGGTGATGGAACAATTGTGGTAAGACAGACGAAGCATCTACTACTGCACATATGTTACCGTGAAGTATGAATCCATATCTTTAATTCAAACGACATAACCAACTGTGATACTTGTACTGTTCTCGTAGTAGAAGTGAATGGCCACAAATAATGGTCAAAATTCGATAAATAATTTTGGAATACGTGGACAAACATTTACCAGGTGGTAGAACCAGTGTTTATATATATATATATATATATATAAACACAACAGCGCATAACACTGCTGTTATTAGGCAGAAATAAATGTGGCGGTGGTGGTGGCTTCCGGAGTCGAACCACAAAGTGTTCTACCACCTTGTACCACCACAGTGTAGTTCGACCGGGGAGGTATCATCGTTACACTTATTTTAGCATAAAGCAGTTCTTGCATTTCGCTGGAAGAGTGTGATTGCCGGCTCTCTTATACATGAACGCATGCTCATTTGTTTCTTATATCTGATAAAAAGAAGAACAAATACGATCGTACACAAAATAGTGGTGACGGTGATACCTCCCCGATCGAACTACATAAATCATCATATTATGTGATAATATTGCAGTTCTAATAATGTTACGTACATACCTGTCAAATTGATAACGTTTTTCAATCGGTTAAAAAAGGCTATTCCAAAAAAAAAAAGATATACCTACATTCGTTTCCAGGACATTACTGTTTGTCGATAAATATGAGCACTTGAGGTGAATAACACGTGGAGAACAATTTGTGGGGCGCAAACAAGTGACTAAGGGATAATTTAGTCCGATTGTGGTTTTCCTTAATTCGCGTTCGTCGTTTATATTTACTTTCCATTCAGGTTTTGGGTTTTTGCAAAATCATTGGCTTCGAAAATTTTGTAGCTGACATCATTACCAACCTGATACTGAGGTTCTGTTTGTAGTTTCCAAGTGTAAACAGCCGGTGGTAAACGATTATATAGAACAGGGATTCTATCTGCCGTTAAACGCTGATGAGTTGCTTTTACCGAGGACTAAGATGATCGCCTCACATAAAAAGGGGTCGGCAACCACATCCTTCCAATGAAAGACAAGAACTACTTCACACTTGAAATTGATGCTTCGCTAACATTTCCCCGGTCAAACCATACGTTCTACCATGTAAATTCTCATCCCATTTTCTACCGTGTCCTAAGTATCTTCTTACCACACCATCTCAACAACAGGAGTCCGTGTGCAGTTACCATCAGGTGGAATGCATGCTCGTTTGCTACTTCTGTATTATAAAAAAAAATATAATATAAAACGTGTTCGTACAAGTAATATTCATAAAAGACAAGATTGCGACAAGAACTAAATACGTATACCCGCACTAAGTCGAACTAACACCGCAGCCCGCTTAGTTTTGTTCGATACTTAATAGTTCCGAAAATGTATAACAGATGGCGCTAAAATAAATATGGCGTCGCGATCAATCAGGTTCACGTGCATCTATAGATGTTTCACATCGAAAAATGAAACCAACTATGTTTCAAGTACAAAGAGGAACTATAAAAACCTTTCTGCTCTAATGCGTAACGTAAACGTTACTGAAAAATAAATTATGAATCAGATCCATTCCTCAGTAGCATTATTAATGTACCGTGTCAATAGAGACCACTGTCAGGTGATCGATATTGATAACGAATTGGTATTACATTCTACAACTGTGTGTCAACTTGTGTGATACGTTCCCACAGTTTTTAAGACTAGGATACGTACGCGACGCCGCCTGGGCGCGATCACATAACTAAAAGTCTGAAGTAGCTCAAGGTTGGAAGTAAAAAGTAGCTCAAGTCTTATGAATAGATACAGGCTGTATTTTGACTAGCCATGAATCTGGATTAGAACTGGATTTGACTCTTTTCTATATTTAGATTAGATTACAGAAGTCTTAATATCAACCAGTTTTAGCTTATGGAGGCTTTTTGATCGTTATTAAAGGAACCTGTACAATTTAAGTCTAATCTAAGCATATAAAAAAACATGTCACTTAATAAATTCACATTTTAAAACTTAAGTCATAGTTAATGTATTGATCGTAAAGTTCAGATTAAAGTCATACAAACCGACAGACATACATACAGTTACAGCAGTCATACAAAAGAGTTTACTATTTCGGTATAAATAATAATCATAAAATGACAATCAGTTGAAGTCACATATAGATATTTCCTTTTATTTATTCTATAGATTAACGCCATAATTGCGGTCACGGAATAGAATTTCTAATGTGAAATATAAATGACTTGCTTTGATGGATTATACTTGTAATTTATTAATATTAATGTCTGGTTCGAAGGACCAAAATTGACGTTAGTGTCAAAACGTAAAAATGAATGTCATGGTTTTAATTTGTTTATAAAACCGTACCGTTTTCTATTTTGGAAGTTCTATTCTCCCTCATTTTCATCAATATATAAAAATTATGAACTGATGATAAAGAAAATTGACATACTCCTTAGTTGCGGTCGTGTTTCGACCGGTGTTATTGCAGGAAAATTTATAAGTGCCGCTGCCTTTACAAAATATACTTCATTTCAAAATATCCCACTAGAAAAGGATAACGTTGTTCATCCACAGAAAACGTGCCCGTAATTTCGCACTTACACCATCAAATCGAGCTTAGGACTTCCATACTTCAAGACTCGTTCTCCTTCATCTGATCGCTGTGATCCGCGTCGTCGCAAACCATTCCTTACGACCTCGGCATACGATTCTCGTGGTTCGAACAATTAAGCTTGCCCAGTTCTAAACAGAGGTGCTTACAACGTGTCTTTGTCAAACCGTCCAGTTTCGAGGAACTTCCTCGTCCCCTATCCGGCTTATTGATTGCGAGTTAAAAAGGGGAGTTAAACAGATTAGCACGGTCCAAGATAGCCTGGTTTCCACGAGGTCGCGATACAGAAGCACACTTGTGTCTACACTATGAAGTCTGTTATTGGACAGACGCTCATTCAGTTTGTCTGTCCGTCTGCCCGCTCAGTATTTTCTTTGTTGCTGTGAATCGCGATTGTATTGACAGATGGCTGGCTTTACGGTGGTTCGGAGAAATGACAATGTTGTTTGTTCGTGAGTAGCAGTGGCGTTGACTGCAAGCTTTGAATTTATGAGTAAAAAACGAGCAAATATCGCGTATGACTGTATCTTTTTTTCCTATTGAATTAGAAAAAACGCATGCAGTCCAGCTAATGCTATTTGGTTACTGCCGCCCATGGGTATCTGTGAGCAACTCCGTATACAACAGGAGTTTTATCTAAAGTCGATCACCGATGCGTTGCTACTCACGAGGACTAAGGTGGTCGCGTCTTATACAAGTGAGCCGATCTTACCTGATCGTACGCCATATACGATTTTAGAATATAGATAACTTATCTAGAAGAAGCTAATTCAAATTTACTCTTGCCTAAACATACTGGTATGTAATTATTGAGGACCACAAATGGGCAGAAAAATCTTCGATAGATCCTATCTTTGATGTCCTCTAGAGAAAATCGTTTCGTCCAAGCCATAAACTTTCAAACTTATTTACTACGTAAGGGTGGGTGAACCGTATGATTTCTGGACATCCGATCAAGAGAACGTTATTATTTTTTTTGTACAATTACAGAATATATGTTGCTCACAGATACCTATTATCAAAATTCTCGGGATAACTTCTGCTTAACAATGATGACACAAACTGACTGATAACACAAAAATTAATTATATTAATTTATAAATAGCTCTGTCAAGGAATAATGCATAAATATATTTAGTGTCCCGCTAGATATGTTCTTCTTATTCTTCGTAGCAAGAGGTAGATCGATTTGGTTCGAATTGTAAGGTCTGCAAAGAATAGGGCCAGACCCTCTTCCCACGAGTGTCGTAAAGGCGAGGGAACTTAAGGACCTCGCTTTGTTGGTAGGGCTACCCTCCATTGGCTGCTTTTCTTCATCAGAATTTATAACTAATTTGATAATTAATTTAGTGTTGTTGATGTGAACAACAACTTATATCACGGAAGTTTTCTATAACGAGTTACTAAATAAGATATTTATTTTAGTTTTTTTTAATCCCCTAAGTTCTTGTGTACTTTTGATTTTTTTTTTACCACAGACTAGCAATGTGTGAAATGAGCTGTCTCAAAAAGTTTACCCAAAAAATGTGCATGGAGTTCTACGTAATGTTCAAAAAGTCTCTTTAAAACCAATGATGCCGGCGCCACTTCTAATGTTGCAAATGTCATAAACGACGATAACTACTCTCGATCAGATATCCTGCCTTGTCACTAGAAATAAACATTACCAGATAAATTTAGTCTACGACAGAACTACATAAGATAATAAAACCAAATCTCTCAAAACTACTACTACCATAGGTTAGCAAAATAGATAGGGAGTAGCAAATTTTAAATGATCTTAATATGGGAGGGTCAAATACCCGAGGGTCGGCTTCAATTATTGGTACGAAGAGGGTAAGAGGTCGAGAGGTCGGGAGGTCCTCGCAATTAGCTCCAATCAGACGGCAGGAAGACTGAATTAAGTTGTTACGGCAGGCTTTGACACTGACCCTGCACAAAGAAGAGGGTATTATTAAGTCATCCTCTTACGTTCTAACTAGGTAAGCCCGGGAAATCACATTAGCGGGGCCCGTGGAGTCTAATTTACATAGCGAGTGCTAATCAGGGAAATTGTATTAGCCGGCTTAATTGAATCATGATTTTTTGTAATAAAAGAAACGTGGTCTTCGTCCTATTGTTATGTAAGATTCGAATTCGAATAGGTGTGCCGATGAGGCTTCCATCGTCGATGCATATGTTTTATGGCATCTAATGTAATCATGAAATTTTAAAAATGTTTTATTCTTCATATCTTTTTTCTAAGATAAATCTATCAGCCTAACACTGATTGGCATAAAAATTACAATAAACAATTGTTACACACCTGGCATGCATATTGGTGACCGCAGTAGGTGGTGTTAAACAGGAAGACGTTGCTACCCATCTTCTGGATTTCGTCCCTTAGTCGCCTACTATGACATCCACGGGAAGCGAGGTTGTGACGTTATTCAAGACCATCAGGACACGACACTAGGTTCTTCACAAAGTACTAAAATTCTATTCGTACAACAGTCTAAAATGAAATATGATAAGTGCAATATAAGCAATATAATATTTATTGAGTATCCGAAAACGCTGATCAACCATTACAAGGAAATTTGGATTGACTCTTAGGTAAAAAAAAATCCCAAACCAACAAAAACGTTATTCAAGCCTTCGACCACATGGATCCGCGAGATCTCGTCTAGATCGGAAATTAATCACGAGATATGCCATTAACATACACGAAACGTTACAATGCCCATGGCGTCCAATATCCATCAGCGTGGACAGCGGTTTTGTAATGGGATCCGTATCATTTGTTATTGTCAATTATAATGATAGAGCTGGTTTGACGAGCGGATCTATTGTTGAATTACATTATGTGATCGTCTATTTTGTGTTGCAGGTAGATTTTGTCCATCGAAGGAAAAACTTTTTACCTTAATCGTTGGGTTGTGAGTCAGGTTTATTTCGACTGCAGCTTAAACAAGTTGTCCGAGCAAGAATAGTTTTGTATTTAAAAATATTGTATTTTTTATTTGTTTATATCATAACGTTATTATACAAGTAGTTTTTAATTTACTTTTAAACTTTAAATAGGTAATATAAATAAATAATAATAAAATTGTTAGCAGCCTTTGTGGCTCACGAAAGCGCCGCTGTCATACCTATTATTGTCTGATTATAATGTTGAGCGTTGCTGTGTTTTTGTCTGAAGAGTGTGGTAAAGAGAGAGACACATCCTAGGCGTTCCTACTTAAACCTCGATGGTTGCAATGCAATTTTATCCAACCACAGTAAAGACTTATAACAATTGTCCATTAGTAGTCCAGTCGTCACTCACTATCAGGTGGACTGCATGCACTTTTGCTATCTATACTAATATTATAAAGCTGAAGAGTTTGTTTGTTTGTTTAAACGCGCTAATCTCAGGAACTACTGGTCCGATTTGAAAAATTCTTTCGGTGTTAAATAGCCCATTTATCGAGGAAGCCTATAGGCTATATATCATCGTCGAAACTTACGCGGGTTAATCCGCGGGGCGCAGCTAGTGTCTATATAAAAAAGTACTGTTCCTATGTATTCCAAATTTTTGCATACCATACCACAGTTCCCTTGCAATTGGCGTCTGAAATCGGCAAGTAACCAATAAAGCAATCGAGAACAGGTTTTGGTTCCAGTTCGGTTGGAAGTACAAATATCAAACCTGAATAAACGGTGTGACTTGTTCATTAAGTAAATTGGACAAGTGATACTAACTGCACTAAGGATGTCAGTGTTATTTTGTGTCAGTTTCACCTGTATTGTTACATCAACATTTTCAAATAGTTCTAAAATATACCCAGTAAATTCAAAGAACAATATGAAATTGCTTTTTTCGTCTTTCGATTTTTCCTTTATATTTCATTATTCGTTCTTAACAACAAGTAGCTGTAACCTGCGGTTTTACTCGCATTCTAAAGAAGTAGAACATATCTGTAAATTGTAATATGTTTTGATAGAGTAAATGGATTGAAAACATTAATTTTTACCTTATAGTATGGAATATATATATATATATACATATATTTAATTGGTATTGAAGTAACAAACGAGTATGTCGTCCACCTGTGGAAATACGTTCAACTTCATATAAAACAGGGATTCTATTTGAAATCAATCACAGATGTGTTGCTCCTCCCGAAGACTAACTTCACCTCAAATGAAAGTGAGGCAACCACATTCTTCCGCCGAAACGCAAGAACCTCACTCTACACGGTGTCGCTGTTGTACCTCCCCGCTGGACCTGCACTCGTTCGTATCTAAGATATATTATGTGAAATAAACGTCCTAAACAGTCTTAAGTACACACACTTTTAAACAATCCGCAAACACGGATACATAACCTGCGTCCAAGGCTTTGGTCTGGTTTACCTGCGAACCATTGTTCAGACATTGACGTCACACCGTTTATCTGAACGCTAAGCGGAAGATTGCCTTGCTATATGTCGCCATTTCACGGACTCTTTGCTGTCTTTATTTAAAGTATTTTGGGATTTAGAATGTTAACATTGTGTAATGATTATTTATTACTAGCTGAGCCCCGCAGTTATACCCGCGTTTGAGAATGTAAATTGACATAGTTACATATAGCCGAAAATTTTGACTTTATACAATTTTAACATTATAGCAATGTTTCAGAGAGTACTGATAGCAACTGACATTACCTGCAGTGACTGTAGCTGCGTGTGCGTAGAGCGCGCGCATTTTCTTAGGTTTTAATTTTTTATGCAAAACCCTAGTTACAATTTCTAAAATAGAAGTAGCCTAAGTTACGCCCTATGACAACAGCTATCCAACAGTGAAAGTCCCGTCAAAATCGGTTCAGCGGTTTCACAGATTATCTAGAACAAACAGACAGACATACAGACGGACAAAAATGTTAGTAATTGATGTTTTGTTATCAGTATCGTATATACTTCCATATGTATTTGCTAAAATTAGAAATTTGCTGTTATTTTGATGTGACAAACAGACACTTTAATTTTATTTATATGTATAGATTTCGTATTTGTAGCGCTTGCGATTGAGACTTGATCGGTGGTCGGTTGATATGAAACTTTTTGTTAAGGACATGTCCATCAGATTTGTCCTCGCAGATGAGCAGAGGGCTATAAGTTTCATTAAAAATATAAGACTCGCTATATAGCGAGGAAATGTTGCCAGGATTTTGGGCACTATGCCACAAGCTGGAATTTTTGATGACGTATTATTTGTATCGTTTAGTGAATTACTTTTAATTAAAATAATATATTTAATGCAATTAATATTACTTTTGATTATCTGTTTAACAAAAATAATTGAAAATGTGAGTTGGTAGTGAGCTTAATCTAAATTTAATTTGATTAAAATCATAATTTTATTTTAAAAAACCAGAAGAATTTGATAGGATTTACTCTAATCACCTTTAACCTAAACTACTCAACATCACTAACCCACCTAACTAGAGCGATTACGCAAACCACAACGAATAAACGCTATCGACTCACTATCGACTAGATATCGATATGGATGCTCGATAGTGCCCCAGTTCGCCGGCACAGATCCCACAGATAATGTAACCATGTCAAATGCTGTTGATAAATTTAACGGAGCTCAGATACTGATAGAGGGCTCGGTAGATACGTCTGAAATGCTAGTGATGATAAAATCTAACTAATGTTATAAAATCGAAAGTTTTTAAGGATGGATGGATGGATTTTGATAAATTTGACACAGAAAACTTTATGACTTTAATCTACGTCATAAAGTAATCTTCGTCGTGATACGGGAGTGAAGCCGCGAGAAAACACTAGTGTGTGGTTAATACAATAAACGACTTTGTCTACAATTATTTTGTGTTTAGTTCACATCGCCTTTACTGCAAATAATATGTAGGCGTCCCTCAGGGTGCCATTTTGGGGCTTCACATGTAAAATTTATGCTGGTAACAGCTCGTGACACATTTTAAAATATAGTATATACATAATTCAATTAAGATGGCCTTAATTTTAGGTGCTTCTTTTACCTCTCGCTCATTCTCTTTAATGTGTAAGAAGATATAAAACATAGTAAAGTCAAAAACTGTATTGTAAAATTTTTATTTTTCCGTATACCACCAGAATTGAATATCAGCCGTCGTAGACAATTTTAACGGAGTTGAGTGGATAGCGTGAACGTTGATAATGCTGACACATATGGATGGCCTAAGCCAAATAGGATTTTGCGAACTCTCGGAGTATAGGAAATAAACATACACATCGCAGGAGAATAAAACATAGGGACCTAATGCAAAATTTGTATTTTGTTGAAATAACTTTGTGTTCGCATTTTGTATCTTAAAGGGCATGATTATTAAAGGCACGTAATTTTTATGTTAGTCCTTTACAAGCACTAAATCGTCACGTTTTAATTCACTAGACAATAGACTACATTATTAGTAGCAATTTCAAGAATTTAACACTAATCGCCGAAACTTCGAATTCGTATTTTGTTCTGTGCAATATGAGCGTTCCAACATATACATGCTTTTTAAACTGAAGTTTTAGTAACTTGATTTAATCAGAGTAACTTGTCAAAACGTCTATACTGGAGTTTAAATTTAGTATAATTAAAGACAATTAATCAGTCATGAATGTAACCTTACTGAGATAAAAATTTGAAAGTTTTAAACATTTACGCTGTCACAAGCTTAACATTTATGTTGACACAATAATTAATTTATTAAAATGTCGAACTTTCCATTCCCTTTCTGCGAAACTTAACCTTTGTAAAACTAGTCCTTACAAACTATTCAATCATGATGGAATTTAATAAGATTGCAGACAAATAAAGGTAGCAGAACCAATATAGTTGGGTGCGGGAGGTACCACCCAACAAACTCGAAGCAGTTGCGTTAAGGTGGAAGGGTGTGGATGCAAGCTGTCTGAAACGACCATGTTAATCCTCAGAAGTGGCAATATTTAACGAAACAATTTTAATCATTTATAGTTATTTTGTATCGATCACGAAAAATTGATTCCTTTAATCGCACTTCACATGCTTTAGTACGATAAACTTTCTAATTTTAGGCTTCAAAGACTAAAATAATTCAAGATAACTTTCTTATCATTAATAATATTATTAATATTTAAGAGCATCGCATAAAAATATACTACTCTAGCAATTTAAATCATATGTACAATTTATACGATCCTCCATTTAAAGCGATTCTGATTTCGTATTATAGTGCGTGTAACGGAAAATCCTTTATTACCAGGATAGAATAGCAATCAAAACTATAAATAACCCCCAAGCCCGGTGCCGCCCGACCCGAAACACACCGCAACAATCATCTGTAATTTGGAGCAATAACTTGTATCAATAATAAAACAAATTGGTCTTACCTGCCCTTAGACGCCATCCGCCATTATAAATTCTGTTAATAACTTTTTGATGTCCGTCTCAAAGGACCATTTTTATTGAACTCACGAAAAATGGTCTCGGGGGCTATTTAGTTTAATATGCAACCTTCAATTAGTTATAAAGGTAAAAGTCATCAATATAAAAAGAAATAATTGCGAGTAATTGAATATACTTTTATGAGACCGCTTCACCTTATGTGTTAATACAATCGATACGTCCATTCTCTTTTGTGTTCTCTGTAGTCTGTACACGACCCTATACATCAAGGCACCGATGATCTCATGTAATACCGACGCATTTGCAAAACGACCCATAGACTGAACGATAGCAGACGCCATAAAGCGATCTCGACCGCCGCAATAAACAACAAAGTACGCCCGTATTAATTTGACGATAACTTTATAACTCGGCCCGAGGAAGAATCAGGAAAACGGCCCACGGGCCCTGACACACCCCACCCATCGCAACTTGGCGGCTTAATACGTATTAAACTTAATGCCTCCTTCCCACCCAATGGGAGGTTAAAGATAAAACTTAGTTGATGGTTCACCTGATTCCTCGTACGTGGTCTTTTTTACGTTCTAGTCGAGTGTTCGTGGAAGTGAAGTTTTTGTTGTACGGATTAGAATATTACGACTCTAGTCCATAAAACGAATTGGGGATAAAAATGCTTCGTTTGTTATTTATCTCTTAGCGAGTCGCTGTTAGTTTTCGAAAGTTTGTTTAATGGACTACAAAGAATTCTTTTATCAAAAGGCGGTGAATATTAAAATTTTGCCTGCACTAAACAGGTTCGGTGCAGGTCACAGCGTACTAGGTTTCGCCCGGGGACAAGCAATATTGTCGAAGCAATTTTCTACATAAACATCGAGCGACGATCAAACGTTTGTAGCCTGCTGCAGAAATTCTTTACAATCTGCAATATTGGTTTTCGTAAACAAAAAGTTGGATGGGTGTAGTTGGCACAGCACCTGGCGATGCGGCACTTGGCAGAGCCAGTGGAACCACTGCCAACGTGTTAGGCCAGTCCGTGGGTGATTTGGCAACCTTACGTGTTTCGACACCTTACTGCTAAGGATTTATGTTGTTAACTTTGGCAGGCTGCTTCGAAGCGTAACTCCTAATGGAGAGCGAGACGTTGACGTCAGAAACGCCTGCGGTTTCTGTGGTCGACTAATCTTTTTGATTTTGAAGACGTTACGTCTAATGATCTCGAATCACTGAATGATGATTGATGGCAAACAAATTGTAGCGCTTTGTGCCCGTACGTGTTTTGGCAAAAGCAATTTTTTACGCTTTGATTTATGTTATTGCTCAACAATATTTTGTTGATTACACGATCTATTATATTTATTTATTTATGCACACAGAATAAAAATATACACATAGAGCTTATAAATTAACATTTACTGCAAGGGTACTGCTTATTTCTAGTGAAATTTCTTCCAGCAGACCTGATAATGTAGACTGGTTAATAGAAGGTAGTACTGCGTGCAGTTTTTTGTGATAAGTATATCTATATATACACACACATATACATATAGGAAAATTTATGCATATATTTACATAAAATACAATAATATATAAATAAAGAAAGCTAATAGTATACATATTCGATTAATACTTGATAAAAACAATGTTAACTAATATTACTATGAACTATCTATTTTGTATGTATAGTTAAAATTAATAGCAAGGTTTTGGTACCAAGTTGATGGAAAATTGGGGATACTTATCATTAGGAATATTTTTATAGACCTTATTTAAAACCACTATAAAAATTATTGGCTCGAACTCAAAATACGTTTCTAAATTCATTACCAACTAAACTGGAGCTGTTTGAACGTGTATTCGTGACTTATTTCCATCAATTTTCCAAACACTGTTAAATTTTAGCAATTTCCACCGATGTATTCGCGTGCGAACTTATCAAATTGCTTTTCTTTTCTTGATTAGTAACGAATGCTATAAAAATATGATCTGTATTTCAACAAGCGTTTATTCAACTCTTGTACAAGGAATATTTATCGAAATAAATCCATTAAGGCCAAAGACCAAGATTTCTTTCCTTACTTGAGGCATCGGTAAAATCAGCTCAGCGCAGCTCAGATCAGCGCAATAATATCATTATTTAATAAAATAGAAGAAGGAAGCAGCAGTCACCTACTGCTGCTTGCTTGCTGCTGTTTACTAACTGTCGCTCATGAACATCTGGAATCAACTCCAGTTAAGATCAGTCTTACCTGTGGTTGGCCACAGATCCGTTGAAAAACCATCGAGAGTTGAGCTGTTAGTTGGCATACTTTACCTCTTTACCTAAGTATGCTAACTAACAGCTCAATTTAGTTGAGTACTTAGTTGCAAGATGGACTTACAAAGTACACTAATACAGAAAGTTAGGAAACCATAGTAAAAAGCTATATCTTTTTATTTTCCGAAGGTGGTAGAACTCGTTGTGGTTCGACTAAGGAAGCACCACCGCCACACCTATTTCTGCCTAATAACAGCAGTGTTATGCGCTGCTGTGTTCTGGTCTGAAGGGTGTGGTAAGGTAGATATACTTTTCCGAGTCATTCCATCTTAGTCCTCAGGGATAGCAACAAATCTGTGGCTAACCTTAGGTGAAACTTTGATCTTACCTAGGGTTGATTACAGATGTTCATGGGCGGCAGTAGCCACTTACCATGAGGTGGGCTGCATGCTCGTTTGCTACTTCCATACTATTAATAAAATATATATATATGAAATATTGCTATCGTTTCGCTTCACCAAAAACTTCAATGACTAATTAACTGTAACTCAAAGATAATCGTGTAAAAAAACCCTGCGTCATTAGACCCCTGTGTCGCTTGCTGCAAGAATCTTTGAATTTGAATCTGAGACAGGAGGATTACGGTTGATTTTCGGTTACATCAGCGATACCCCCTCTGAGAGAAAGCAGTCTGGTTTTTTCAAAGGGTTTTTTGTCGGTACTACCTGCGGTGCGAACAAAAACCGAGTCACGTGGAGGGTGCCGCGGTTGCAATGGGTCTCTTGCAGCTAGCCAGTAAGATTTGTAGTGTGCGTTAAGGCGTAGCAACCGTGACCAGGCAGAGACGAAAAACATTAGCCAAACTTTTGTTGCTTGTGATCTTTGCGTTAAATGCATGTAATTCTTAGTTAAGGCTATTTTATTTTGTTTTTGACTGTAGCTCAGGTTCACTAAGACTCAGTCTTATATTATTATGGAAATAAATAAAACCTTTAGGAAAAGGCATATAATAACACTTTCAAATATAAGTGCCATAGAGTGTAATAAAATCAAGTCAACTCACTTTCGAGTTTTGCGGATCAAAACATGGTGAAACCGCTTTTTTTATATAAGAAGATTATGTAACATACATTATGTTTTATTCGATTTAGTTCATGTTTGGTTTTATAAAAGACATGTTTCCTTTCAACCGTAGTATATACTTTTGTTATTGTAAATTATCTTACTAACCATATACAACAGTCAGTAATTGAAATGAAAGATGACCTCACAAGCTTTAAATTTGCATAATATGCTACAGATGCATGATAGAAGTGTTTGATATGCATAGTGCATGATATTCATAATAGTGCATGATAACTAGGGTTGTGCATACCAAGTTTTATTATAAGTTGTAAGCATTGTCTGCGTAAGACGCTTTTTGTATTACAACGCGTATTTACTCTCGTAGAGTTTTATTACTTTGGCTATTGTTCAAAATAATAATTAATCAAGTAACAACATTATGTATTTAAATGGTTTGTTTCACTGCCTGCCTTAAAACTTAATTTTACTTTATTCGTTCTTTTATTGAGTTTAATTTTGGTAGAAGGGTGTGGTTGTCGGCTCATTTTCATATGAGGCAAATTCTCTTCACAAATGTACCGCGTTTTAAATATGTATTGAAGTAATAAACGCGCATTCCTCCTTAAACTAAACTAAACGAAAAAAAGCCTTTTTATTTGTAACGCATCTTTAAGTTGACCATTTTTTTACATATGAAGTTGAAAATGCTCGCACAATCCCTCGCTCGCTTTTCATACATGCGAAGAAGAAATATAATAGAAGAACATTTGGTTATTCCACAGAAACGCGCACGAATACACGTACACCCACGGACACATTCACACGCACCTACGTACGCACGCACAGGCATACATACTCATGCAAATACATACACACGCATACGGTGAAAACAGCCTCCACTTGTCAGATTTTGACAAGACGAAACTGCGTAGGAAGTTGGTGCATTGC
>MOOZ01001762.1:5716-17239 GCA_002930495.1 Cecropterus lyciades | reverse complement strand
TCATTTCATTTCATTTCATCTTTTATATCTCGGGATCATTGTGTGGGTGAAATGTACAATTAACACTGGGCACTTAAACAGAAATATAGCAACGAGACGTAAGTAAATAAAGCAGAGTCTATAGGAGCACAGCCGGTCTTCAGAGATTGTCGTATACATCAGAAATTATATTTATAGGTACACCAGGCATTTCTACGCTTTGTAATAGCTATTTAATATTGAGGATTTATGTTGATCTACCCCCAGGACCCACCAGGCTGCGCCCTCAGCGCCCTATCAGTATGCGAGGGCTCCGCCGGAGCCTTCGAGGCGGCGTGCGCGGCGGTGGGGGGCGCGGCCGCCAGGGGAGCCCTGGCTTCCAGCCAGCTGTTCGCGGTCGCGCGGTACATGGAGCAACGCGGCCAGCCCGCGCGGGCCATGCGGCTCGCTACGTTAGCGATGAGGAATCTACACTTGCATTATAACCAGGTAAGTTGTTGGGGTATTTTTAGTCTCTTAATAGTAATTTGTACCGGCGCAGGCCATGTGGCTCGCATCGGTAGCGATGAGGAATCTACAACTGCATTGTAGCCAGGTAAATCAATAAATCATACATAAAATAAATAAAAAAACAGTAATCAATAAAATCTGTAGTGGTTTGATAGGAGTTCTTGTTGTCTGCTAAATGATGGGGTATGTGACGAATTTTAATTTTTTTTTTTATTTTTTTTTTACTAAGAGGTAGGAACAGAGTATGATGGTAAAAGGCACTGCCATCTATGGACATTTGTAATAAACCTCTGATCAGATTAAAGATCAACCTGGAGACGGGTATAGATGCGTTTCTCGCGTAAGGACTAAATTGGGACGTCTCGAATAAGTATATCTTGGATAAGTGTAACGTTGATGCATTCAAAATTGGCAATCAACGTCTTCTACGACGAGGCCTGGGTGATATAAGAGTATATTGGTGTAAACGTATTGGTTATGGAGATTTTAATAAATAAGATAATGGACTAAGAGAATGCTAAGGATCTGATATCATTATTCTATGGTGAGGAAGTATAGTGTGTTGTATTTGCGGATGGATCATACTATATTTGTGCGAAAGTGGAATGGATAGCTGATTGATCCTATGGTGGGGAAGCATAGTGTGTTGTCTTCGTGAAAAATACATATTTGTGCGTAAAAGTAGATTGTATAGATGAGAACCTCCCCCTCCCTCCCTCCCGTACCCACAAGGTGTGTTCGGGTGAATAGATGAGAGCACGGTCACTCAGCCAGTACTCGGTGTTCCAGGACAGCCACCCGGCGATCGCGGACATCCACTGGGCGGTGGCGCTGGCGCACTCGCTGGGCCGCGCCGAGCTGCAGGCCATGCTGCCGCTGCTCGTCAAGAACGTGCAGTGCGCGCCCGTGCTGGTAAATACTATTTTCTTTTAATTTTGATCTAGACAGTAGTGTAGAATTGACATTATAAGTATAGTCGAGTTTGGTTATGCTTCCAATTTGGTAATTTGTCGCATGTCATTTGTTAGGACTACGATGCGTTGGTGGTAAAGCAAAATAAAAGACGGCTTCAGTAGACCGTTATATTAAGTTGAATAAATAGGTACAAGATTGCGATATGAACGAGTGTGCGCCTGTGCTAAGGTCTCGTATCGCAGTGGTCATCGGGCCGCCGGTTCGCGGCCACCCCGCTGCGTGCGTCCCATTACTTGCGTGGACATCGTTTGATTTAAATTTGTAATATAAATACATTGGAAACGAAGGAATAATCCTTTAGTTATGCGTTTTAGTTTTTGTTAAAGTTGCCCACATTGAGTTAAGTTGTTGTCTACATAGAGATAAAAAAGTTTTGCACACAAGATTATTACTATTTGGCGTCGTTAAATCATTGGATGACTGACTAGCGTCGTCCTCGAAAATAAATTTTATATAGAAATAAAATTATTATAAATAAAAATAAAACAATCAATGATAAATCGATATCTGAAACCTATATTTGTTTATCATAGTGCAAAAAGTCTACTTTAGAAGTAACGAAGTATTTCAACCAAGAATAAACTCTCAACCTCCCCGTTCTCTACCAGTCGGACGTGCTCCGTCGTTGCTGCGTAGCGGCAGCGGGGTGCTCCCGCGCGCGGCCTCCTCCCCCGCGGCCGCCGACGCCACTGCGGCCGCTGCTGGAGGCGGCGCTGCGGGCCTACGCCTCCACCACGCACGCCCGCCTCGCGCACATCTCGCCCCGCCACTACGCGGACTTCGTGGAGTTCTTGGGTGAGTCGCACCGAGCCGTCCCACTGTATCCGCCAGTCCCCACGCCGGCGCTGTGGCATTACAATACAGTACACTACACTACAGTACACTAAAGTACAGTTCAGTACAGTGAAGCAGTGATAATTATTTTTGAAGGTGGTAGAACTCTTTGTGGTTCGACTCCGGAAGCATCACCGCTACACCTATTTCTGCCTCATGACAGCAGTGCTATGCGCTGCTGTCTTCTGGTCTGAAGGGTTGGTAAGGAAGACATACTTTTCCAAAGCATTCCGTCTTAGTTCTCAGGGGGTAGCAACGCATCTATAGCTAATCTTAGTTGACACTTTGATCTTACCTAGGGTTTTATAGATGTCCATGGGCGGCAGTTACCATCGGGTTGGGCTGCATGCTCGTTTGCAAGTCTGATAAAAACAAACAAGTGATAATGATTGGAAGGTACCATACTCAGAATTCTGTAGGATATAATATTAGAAACCATAGGACAGCAAAAAATATATACGATTTAAAAATCACATACATTTGCCCACTTTTTTTTCCCTATAATTTAAATGTTATTAAAATTTATTTTTGTATTTTCTTTTGTTATACAAAAAATTGTTATATTATATTATTAATAATTATGTTTACCAACAATATCGTCAATTTATATGTATAAACAAAAATATCATCAAAATATTGAAAGCCTAAATTTACTTTAAAAAAGAAACTACTAATATGTTAAAAACAAACCGTGAAGATTTAAAGTTATTTTACACACTTCGAAATCTTTACATATTAGATATATAGTATTTTCCGAAAGCGATCATAATTATTAAAATTCCATTCCGTATTTCCTTACAGGTAAAGCTCGTGACACTTTCGCGCTGGCGCACGACGGACCGCACCAATTCGCAGCGTTGCTACAGGAGATCAAACTCAAGTACAAGGGCAAGAAGAAGCTCATGTTCCTCGTCAAGGAACGCTTCGGCTGATTGACGCTGAACGCGGCTTAATGACGCTGAGTACGGCTGAATGACGCTGAACGCGGCTGAATGACGCTGAACATAGCTGTTTGTCGCTGAACGCGGCTGATTGACGCTGAATGCGGCTGAATGACGCTAAACACGGCAGATTGACGCTGAAAACGGCTGAAGACAGCTGAACCCAGCTGAACTTAGCTGAACTCCTTGTACGGAACCAGGGCATTATGTTGTTAATAATATAGATATGTTGACATCGTGCAATAGAGAGCCATGTAAATAAATCTTATTGATAAATGCATAGTTTATACAAGATTGAGCCATTACAATTTTTGTACTACGCCATTTTGTATATCCGAGTGTTGGTTATGTATACATGCAAGTATACTATACTATAGGCTTGACATTATGAGAAGGGATGTTGACACTAATTAATAAAAAAGATAATCATTTCTATATACAAATACTTTATGAAATTAAATACAGCGAGAAATTTAAATAAATGTTAAACAAACCATACAGTTTATATATTTCATATTTATACCGGTTATTTAGCTAGTACAATTAAATAACTATCAGTCGTTCGTATATAACATGCGATAATATATCGCTATATAATAACTGTATATATAACGATTTATTACCGTTACGATATAACGTTATATAACTGGCAATATACGTAACAGTTTATATAAAAATAAATAAAGAATATTGTCAACATCCCTTCATCCGGCAACGGTCAGCCGGTGAATATCATTACCTCACGCTTTCCGAGCGGCTCAGTGCCCGTCCAGCATGATTACACAACTGTACAATGTGGTATAGTCTGCAAAAAAATCATTTAAAATAACTATATTATTCAAATGATAACTTGGGTTTTTAATTATTCATATTGTAATGAGGTAGGTACTCATTGCAAAGAAAAGTTACTAAAATCATGTATGGACGGAATTATTTACACAACTGCTGTTTAGTGTGGTACAGTCTGCAGAAATAGAAACATTTTAAATTTATTCTATTATTCCAAGTATCACATGGCTTTATAGTTACTTACACTATAGTGCGGTACTCACTGTAAAAAAAACTTCATGTACGTATAGGAATAAAAATATTCATAATCACAAGATAGAATCCCTCCATACATATTTTTATCTGAGTTAACTTTTTTCTTTTGTGTGTACGATCCAAGTTTTGTTGTTAAAAAAATGTCGTACGGATTATTCTGCCACTGACTTACAATTAGTATTCATATATCAAATCAATCGAAGAATATCTACAACATTTAAATAACATATTAATTAATATCGTGCCACAGATGCAGTGTGCAATCGTGTTGGACAGTGGTATCGTACCAAACCAGTCTATTCTAAAGTATTATTTAACTTACGCCTAGATCGTACCTCGTAGACGTTTTATATGTAAGTAGGTAACATTGTAATGATCTCAATGATTCCATTGTAAATAGACTTAGGTTATGTAAATATAATGTAAGTTAGAAATAGTTCGTTGGAAATATATTAGATATATTTTAATTTGGGGGTGCGGTGTATGCGGGCGTCATAATGGCGCGTAAAAGTGACAGTTTCGTTCGAAAACTTATTGAAATATTACATCTCGCGCGCGTATACACAGCACTTCGGTAGATAAATAGTACGCCAATATATAGCGTCCATAGCAGTGGAATCAAACATAAATAAAATGACACCACACCAAAGAAATAAATGTAAGTAATTCCAAAAGTGTGAGTTAAGCAACGCCATCTTTCTTTCAGTATTCTTGAGTATTCAGTATCTGTAGATGTTCGTTTTTTAAATGTTAAGCTGTCGTCTCTTTATCCGTTTGTTGTTTAATTTTTCTTTGGCGTTCCACTTAACGACCACGACTGATTCCGTGAATGTGCTATTCACAACACAAAGGAAAGTTAGACCACAGTCGTTAGAGTCTTCAAGTGGATCACGGAATTGTCAGTTATTGTTCTTGTTTATTATTATTTTTTATTGCACATGTCTTCCTTCTAGCACAAAATTATTTTATAATCGGTACCCAACTTCTATCATAGAGTAGATATAAAATTTTAACAAGAAGTGCATTTATAAAAATAGAATTGTTTAATATTAAAAGTTAGTGTGACATTTGGATAGTGTTCAAGATACTAGAATGAATGGTAGAGTAAGCTATGATTACGAGGGATTTTTGTACTTTTTGTGGTGTGTAAGGGTTGTGCGATGTAGGGGTTATTTTAAAGATTACTTGCCAGATTGCGAACGAAGGTATTCCTAAATGAATAGAATAAAATATATTTGCCAACCCTGTTCTGTAATTGAAATTGATCATAGACAATTTGTAGCATCGTTAACATTGTGATTAATCTGTAATGCGGGATATTTTGTATATGGAATTCTTTAATCTACTTTTCTACCTTTAAAAGATACCATTATCAACCCGTGATTTTTCATACAACTAGACACGAGTCGATTGTTATAACGAATCGTTTAATCAAAACTAACATTGACCGAGAGACAACGAGCAAATCTGTGAAGTTAAATTTGCGTGAATCAACATCACGTGACTGGTATTTACGATATGCGGTTTTTTAAATTTCTTTTTGTCTATTAAAATATCGCATATCATGAGTATCCGTTACATATTAAAATCTATCAAAACCGCGATAATATGAAAATGACTTCTCATCTTAAAACACGTAACTGTTTTCATTTGTTATATCTGAAGGATAAATACTAATGATAATATTTTTTTCTAATGCTAATATTCCGCAAACAGGTAATCACAGCAAAAGACTGATGCAGTGACGATATTTTGTGTCAATGTGTTTTTTTATATGAAGCAATTGAAAATAACTAATTTATAACGCGCACAAAAGTTACGCTTTCACTTGTTACAACAAACAAAATATCAATGTATAAAATGTTATTGAAATATCGTTATTTCAAATTCTTAGTATATTTTTTCAATCCGATTTATAACGAATGATATCGTTGACACAAAATATTGTTGCCATAGACACGCCATATTGATTGCGTTCCACTGATTGTAAATGAAAACTTAAACACCTACTGGAGTCCAAACTTCTTTTCTCCAAAGAAATGACACTGAATTCACCATAGACAATTATCCAAGTTCTGTGTCTATGAATCGTATTTACATTTATTGATGTATATTTATGCCTTACACCGATTAAAAACGTCCTTGTAAGTAAGAAATAAATTCCTTGTTTTATCCACGTATTGCAAAAAATATCCACTATAAAACACTAGCCATATCAAAATTTCTGTGGAAAGCTAATGAAAGTTATCAGTGACTTTTCCTATAAAATATAAGATCCGGTGGAACGCAGCCTTTATGCTTTATAGTGTAAATATTTTGAAAGTATATTTTGTTAGAGCGTTGAAATTGAAATCGTAGGCACTTCCAAGCTTTCAATAAGACATTGTTTTGTAAAATACTGATATTGATTTCAACTTTTTGTTGAAATATGAAATATCGTGAGAAAATATTCGTGCGGTCTTGTTCTTTTATTTATACAGCAAGCGAAATGGCAATATTGGGATATCTTCAAATAAAGTGTGTATAAGTTTATGGCATTATACAGTACATGTTTCCACCGCGAGATTTCTATGTTCATCTGCTTTTGAGCACAATATATATTATAGTAGATAGAAAATAAAATAATTAAAGTTTCAAAATAAATAAAAATAATTATAATATATTTTTATAGGCAATCCGGCGTATCTCTTAATAAATTTCTATGCGTTATAAAAAATATTAATAGCAGATTAATATGGAAGTCAGGCAGTGGAATTTGTGACTAATGTAAAACTAGACTTCAGACTGGGTATATTACCATCTGTTTAATTTTAAAAATCTGTACTATAAATAAAAGAAAGTAAAATTCTTACAAAGTTCGAAAATAGAGACATAGCATAGCATTTTAAATTATTTGTACACTGAACTAACTTGCAATAAAATATTTTTTCACTTTTAATGATTAAATTATGTCAAAATCATGAACATCGCGATAGCTGATTCTATGACATCAAAACCTAGATATTGTCATTGAAATAATGCTTCATCTGAATAATAAACATTGTTATCAATCATTATTTTGTCACTATGCACCTAATTCTGTAAAACGAGAAATTAGTTAACGATGCAATTTTCCTTAATGCTATGAAACTATTTAAGTAACCGAACTATTCGAAAATATTCATAAAATCTTGCTAAAATGACTGTAATAAATTAGACATATATCCAGTCTGGACTATGCCTAACAGAGGATGTGTATTCGATTTATTTTGTAAAGGAATGATAAAAGTATGAGAGTATCATGTCGAGCAATAATTTTTGTAGCCTTTGGCCGGTCTGCCTTGAAGTCAGTATCGAGGGAATTATTTTACGACAAATTTATTACGGTTTAGCGTAGAATAGGGGAGCAGTTCAAATGGGTTGTAAAACTGGCAACATTGTAAATTGTAAGTAAATCATTTGTTAAAATGTTAGGATAAATATTTATGTCGCAATACTTAGTTAAACAGTATTGCCACCCTTTACAAATATTAATCATAATAAAAGACAACTCACTGACTTATATATCAACGCGCAGCCGAAACTACTGTACCTAGAAGCCTTTAACTTGGTGCAGGGATTCCTTTTATGATGTAAGTGAGGAATAAGAAAGGATTTTTAGAAATTCAACCCCCAACGGGGTTAAATAAGGGTTGAAAGTTTGTATGAAAGTCCGCCAATTTTGAAGCAAGCTCTATGTATCTTAGTATTTGGCTTTCTGTCTTCGCCTACAAAGTCGTGGGCAACAGCTAGCTAATCATAAAGTATAATTTGAGAAAAATTAACTAGATGCGCTATTTTGTGTTTAAACATTAATTGAATCAAGTTACATATAAATAAAACTAGATACATTACGCATACTTATCACGCGCGTGATATATGGGTTGCCAGATAAATATTTCCTACCTAGAATATTTTTTTCTAATTAATGCAGTTTTACAATCCAAACGTGCATGGAAGGTCTTATTATTTGAAAATAACTGACTTGCCAAATTGAACTCCAAGCGAATATATTGTCCTAAGTGCCTTCAGGCGAGTCAATCGTTTTCAGACCGGCCTTTCACATAACTGTTTCAATTTGTCAGTTGATCGATGTCCATTATTATTTGAAATTGTGTTTTACGTAAAACGTAGACACCCTTCAGTGCTGGTATTAAGAAGGTGATAATTTCAATATAAATAATTGAAAGTATATATCTTGTTTTATTTCTACGTAAAGTCCAATTTCATGGCAAATTCAATTTAACCCATTATTGTTCCAATGCTGTACACGAGTCTTCAAATTGAGAGTTTCAGACCAGTCTACCGCGCTGGCCAAGTATGAAATGGTAGACTGCACACATCTTTGAGAACTTTTTTTTTCCAAACGCCACGTAAAATAATCTAATCGTGGCTGTATTCAGGTTAAAAGTGTGATAACTGGTAATGCAGAAACGTTTATATGAGCCATTTCAACTAAGTCCTCAGAGGTATTGCATTTTTAACCAATCTTCTTAGCTAGGATTCCAATCCTGATTACTGTTGTCCATGGACAGCCGTGATCCTTAGTATCAAATAGTTTTCAAACACATTCATAGTAGCAAACTTCAATTTAATAATAAAGGAAAAGATTATTAGTTATAACTGTTGAATAAAATATACATTACATTTTTTCGTTCCTCGTACATAACATAGTCATGGATTTTATGGATATTTTTATATTCAACACTATAATAAAACATAAACACTCCAAATTGATAATGTTTCTATTGAGCATTCAATTTGCAACATATTTTTATGCAGTGGTAAGTGTCGAAACCAACGTTGCAGACTCAATAATCCATTGATTTTACTTAGTTTTACGTAGATTATTTCAAACTTTTGATTCTTTAAAATAAACGGCTTACCGAAATAAAAGGCAGCAATCTTAGTCCTCGAGAGTAGCGACGCATCTGTGATTGACTACAGGTAGATCCTCTGCTCAATCTGGAGATCGCTACAGATGTCCATGTGCGGCAGTGACTATCAGATGGACCACACGCTCGTTTATCTCGATTTTATAAAAAATGTAAAGTTGTAATAGTCGCCAGGTCGTCAATGTGAATATACCACTGAATTTCAAGTAAACTTACCTAATTACAGATAGCAAAGGAACGGATTGCTAGTTTAGTAGTACTTCCTCCGTTGGTACTAGGTTATGATGAACTGTACTCAGATTCTACTCGATACTCAACAGAAAATGTCAATGAAGGCCCATTGCATACCGAAGACAAGCAAGAAAAAGCGGAAATCAATAAACTAAAAGGCGATGACTTGTACGCAGATTCAGAATTTTTAAATGCAGCCACTGAAACTAATGACCAACTAAATAATCACAATCCCGCAAAGGACCATAGAAAACTTACACAGAATTTAAGAGAGGTAGAAATAGCAGGCAAGTTGCTTCTACCGCATAAACTATTTGGCTGCAACTGTCCTAATGGCATGCATAATCCAAACATAAAACATTAATATTCATCTAATCATTCATTGGTATTGTATTATTTCACTTGAATAACAGAAATAAGGCAATTCACCTAAGCTTATTTCATAACCTATTTTTAAAGGACGCTTATATATGCCTAGTATAATCGTTCTCAGATAGAACACAATCCGGGGATACGGTTTATCCGTCCCGATAATTAGGTATTTATTGTTTAATTTTAATTATTTGCCCAAAATAAAAAAAAACTTAAACTGGAAAAGAAATTTAAATTAATAATTAATTTAAGCCGGAAAATAAATTTCAATTAATAATTAATTTAAATTTCTTTTTCGGTCTGGTCTGGGTCTTTCTGTTACGTGTATTCATAACAGAGTTATTATGAGGCTATAAGTACAAATATATCCAAAAAATAAATCAAACTCAACAAAATTATTATTATATGCATTAATTTATTTCTTTTACGTATCGTCCAGTAAATATTGCTGTATCTCTGTAAACTATAGCGAAATAGTAAACTGTCTCATTTTTCAATAATTCTTCGTCAACAAACACAGAAGAGTTTTTATATGACGAATCAAGAGCTGAAATGAAAAAGTGAATTTATTAGTAAATAAGTATACGCAGTGAATTTATAGCCAGTGATGACCTATGGCGCCGAAACGTGGTCGTTACTGTAGGCCTCGTTCGAAGGCTCAGTGTCGCTCAGCGTGCTATGGAGAGGGCTATGCTTGGAATTTTCCTCCGAGACATGATTCGCAACGATGAAATCCGTAGGCGAACTAAGCTCACCGACATAGCTCTCAAAATTAGCAGGCTGAAGTGGCAATGAGCTCGGGTCGCCCCCGACCAGGTGGACCGATGACCTGAAGGAGACAGCGGGGAACCGTTGGATTCAGAAGGCACAGTATCGGTTGGAGTGGCGCCGATTGGGGGAGGCCTATGTCCAGCAGTGGACCTCAAAGGACCGCAAAGGTGATGGATGGATAGATGTAGTAGCCGCACCCGCAAATTCACTCGCGTTTAAAAAATGTAACATTAAATACACTGTGGTTGACGGTCTTTTAATTTTTATTATTTAAACTTCATCCATTAAAAAGTATAAAAACAAAAAGCAACTTTACTTAACTTTTACCTTCCTCTCCTGTAAAATTAGCGTTTTTGTATTGTGTCATTATTCATGCAAAGCAGCGATATAATGTTTAGAATATTTGTTTGAATGTCTGTTTAAATGTTCTCAGTTCTTTAAACTATTTTTTGCAAATATATGCAACAAACACGTGAAACCATATTTTTTATTATATGTAAGAATGAATCTATATATCTGGTAAGAAGGTATGTAACTATCTATTAAGGGTTAAATTGGAACGATTTACGTACTGACAAGAAGTAGTAGGTAGTAGGGACAGGTTCTATAATTAATTTTGAAACATTTAAACTAAACAAAAAATACTTACACGTTAACATTGTAATATGTGTACCATTTTCATTTATTTGCACATTTCCTAGCTGTACGCCGATATGCGTATCACATTTCGTCTGAAAATATAAAGAAATATTTTTTGCATTTTTTGTTACGTTGTTGTGTGGCGACAACGTAAGAAAAAATGCAAAAAAAATCGAAGTCGCCTGGATTTGTACCCCAGACTCAGATTAAGAAACAGAAATTCATACCATTGTCAACACGCTGCTATGGGCTCATATGGAAATCGAATCTTTGTAAATATGTTATCCTTATAATTTATGCGGGAGGGGGGGGGG
>MOOZ01001761.1:86332-105443 GCA_002930495.1 Cecropterus lyciades | reverse complement strand
CGAAAGAATTTTTCAAATCGGACCAGTAGTTCCTGAGATTAGCGCGTTCAAACAAACAAACAAACAAACAAACTCTTCAGCTTTATATATTAGTATAGATGGTACGGAAATCTTCGTGCGCGAGTCCGACTCCCACTTGGCCGATTATTAATGCTCAAAGCTGACGCTTGAAGCGAGTATTTCGTGGCCCTCTGGTTAGGGCTATAACATTTTAAGTATCAAGCGTAAGTTACGCTGCCACTATCTTAACACCAATAAAGCGCGTCTCATCAAATAAATCAGGTCACAGCCTGATTTATGATGCTAGCCATGTGGAACGTACAGTTGATTTGGTGAAGATTTATGCTTTATGAGATACTTCTGTGTACAATGTTTTACACAGTACCACAGGAATACTTAACCTGACACAAAACGCACACATAGTAATCTTTTTTTTTTTCTTTACTTGGCGTTTTTTGTACAAAATAGATTAGTAATAAGAATTCTCATATTTTCTAAGCTTTACAGTAGAAAATGATCCAATGATGGCATTTGATCTTTTTTTTTATTCAAAATGGTGCCTATAAATATTGAAAAAGAGGGGCAAGAGACGACTTTTCACTTTACAATATGGATATTAAAAAAAAGCTAGTAAATTGATCATTCCAAAAAATATATATAATATATTAAAATCCTTCTATGTATACATACATAGAAGACATAATATTATATAAAAAAAATAAAAACCGGCTGCTTCATAACAATGAACTGAAACTGCAGGCAAATCAATCATTTTAATCAGATGGGTTTTTATTTTATTTTATACTTTACCAATGTTAGTTGTCACGAATCAATCGATCCACAATAGTCCTACCTTTCAAATCACCTATGAATCTGAATGTTTAAGCAACAAAGTATGCCAGGGAACAAAAACCCCGAGATCGGACGAGTAATGTGCCAGAAAATGGAATTTCCCTGCACGTGTTCGCGATAATATCGGGACGTATTACGTAAATTGACGTTTCTTTGTCGGATTCAGTATGGCGTGAGTGCGGCCGCTTTGGGTTTTCTTGATTTCAAGTACTGTGCCCTAAGTTCGAGTTTACTACGTTACCTCAAATCAATCATTGTTTACGACTTCACCCAACATTGCAGGCTATGGCCGAAATGATATATTGCAATGTATGGACGAAAACAATAATAATTTTGAAAAAAAAAAGCGATGAACTTATATTAAGGGCAAGTTAATACAAGTTCATTGTGTTTTTAATACATGTTTATTTTATAATATTTTAGATTAAATCAAAATTTGAGAGGTTTCTGAATACTTCCTCGTGTAAGTGAAGGAGATGGATTTAACATATCTAAAAGGTGCTTTAAAATCAATATCGAGATATATAAAATAAATTCTTACTGCCAGAGGTTAATTGTTTCTTGATGGGTTGGACTTTCAGTTTTGGTTCTGTATATGAAGACAGAAGATAATGCAATCTTTTAACTCTCAACCAGAGTCAGCATTATTTAACTTACCTTTATCTACAGAAGGCATAGAACCGCGCTTTGTAAGAAGTTCGGCTGGAAAGCTTACAACCTTATTCTTTCAAACTTTACGAAATTAAATGCCATCGCAGCTCATATTTATTTTATTCCAATAACACGTCGCCATATAATTTTTATCGTACTTTTAAAAACACCCCGAAGGAAAATAAAACCACCGCTAGAAAGCTTAGCTATTTCTCCAATAAAAATAATTGGCGCCCGCGACAGGAGAATGGCGATTGGCGCGATTAATGGCGCGGTAACGTTCACGGTACATTTGTACCACCGATCGTGTTCCTGGGTTATACATTGAAACTTACTTTATTGTCTTCAAAACTTTTAAGTGCTGTGGTGAATAAGCATTTATTTAATTGCTGTAAGAAATAAATTTTTGTATTGTTTCTTCTAATGTCAAATGAAAGGTAAATATTACAACTGTTATTATAATTTTTTAAAATTATCTATTTCGTTTTTTTTTTCGTTTAGTGATAATTATAAATTTTCATAACCTTGAAGGTGGTAGCATAATTCATCGTTATACTCTACGGTGTTTTGGTTTGAAGGAGTCGTAGCGAAGAGACAAAAGAGCTTATACGAGATGTCCCAATTTTAATACTCAAGAGTAACAATACATCCAAGGCAGGCTAAAGATTAGTCTTTACCCTGAAGTCGGCCATGGATGTACTAAGGATTGGTCCTATTTGGACAGGTATGGGTGGCAGTTGAAAATTGCCAACTGTATTCTCTGTAAGTGTATTATAATTTGAAACTTGTTAAAATTAAATACAACATTATAAAAAAAAAACTGATCGCGTAAAAACAATTATCTGAAATGTAAAACAAAAATTTTTTTTTTTTTTTTTCGTTTAATACTACAGTGATGTAAAAAAAAATTGTGTACTTGTGTTACAATACTATAATTGCATATTGATATTGTCATTATGGAATCGTCGTTTGCACCTGTAATTGAGGTGACACTGAGCAATTTAAACATATATAGGTATACGTCAATCATTAAATGTAAAAGTGTTCATTTTGTTGNAATAAATAAATAAATAAATAAATAAATAAATAAATAAAACAAGTGCTTGTACTATGTGCTATATGAAGTGACAAGCGTAGTTTTGGTACTTTATTTTGTAATTTTTGTTTGTCATTGAGACGAATCTAACGAAATATCATATCGTCGCTTAAGTTCTAGCACCGCGTAAGTCATTTTTGGATTTTTTTTTGGAGAGACAAAAACCGATTAATTTTACATAGACGCAACTAAAGCTCCATTGTGTACTTTTATTTTTCCATAATTTAAAGGTATTATTGTGTCGTACCTTGATTCTGTTTGGACAAAATGACGCGTATTTCGATTCTAAAGACGACGATTTTCAAACTTTTATTGTCGCCAATAAATGACTTACGCGGTGCTAGAACTTAAACGACGATATGTCAATTCGATAAACCGTCTTTAATGCACGCCAAAGAAATTGACATACATTCATTCATAAAGTCGCATAAAAACTATTACTCTCCTCATGACACATTGGGGTAAAAGTAGTATAACGAATGCAAGAAACCTAAATCAACTTAAACGAAACTACCTATAATAGTTTGTTTTCTACTGTGTGTTTCCTACACACATAACCATCCTATAATAGTATCTGTGACCATCGTAAAACGTAAAAACTCCCATATAGACGCTGTCGCCATTATTCTAGAGTACAAAAACAATTCTCGCGGAAATAAAACTCCTTGTGGGAAACTTAGCCATTTCTCTGCAATAAAAATAATTGGCACTGGTGACAAGCGAAGTGCGATTAACCAGATTAATGGCGGACATGTTAACGGTACGTATGTTTGCAAAAATATATATGATAAAACCTTTACTTAAAAAATCAAATCCTTCTGATTTTGTCAATTTCAGACCCATATCTATACTTCCTTTCATGTCCAAAGTCCTTGAGCGCCTTATACATAAACAACTTAGCTCCTTTCTTTCCACTCACGCCCTATTAAATCCTTTGCAATCCGGCTTCCGTCGACGGAACATTCATATTACGACTACTGCCTTACTTAAAATGCCTTAACTCAATCACTGATGACATACGCATGGGCATGAATAATCAACAGCTAGTGTTCACGGTGCTGGATTTCAGTAACGCATTAAACGCTGTGGAATTTGATCTTCTTAGGGGTATTGCGTTCACTCTGCATGTCTCCGACGGCAATTGGTTGATTTCATAGTTACTTGCCCCATGCAAGTAACTATGAAACTAGGTTTTTAGCTAAGTTAGTAAACTCGTGACGTCACGTGCCTCAATTGCTTCATCAAACGTCAAGTGAAGGAAAGATAGGCAGTGTAGTAATACAACTTGGCAATTTAAGTTCTGAAAACTGTCTCAAAGTTGCAGCTGAAGGTTAGTTAAGCGAGGGTTTCCTTTACGATGTGGTATAAGTTATAAGATAGAAGCGTTAATATTTAACATTACCATTAATATCATCGATAAATATGATATAAATACGAATAAAACAATATTTAAAGCAAGCGAACGGGTTAAACAAGCGCCATAGGAAGTAAGTAAGTAAGTTTTCGGTACATAAATTTATTTATTTATCAATTCCAGAAAAAAATAAACTCTTATTTTTCATATTTACCGTAAAATAATACTTAATGTAATATTTAATTCTAACACAGACCGGCGGAAGTATACTTCGATCCAATCTGCATAATACAAATCAAAATAATATTCATTAATACGAGTTACTTTAATAATTTCGTACAAAGCTAATCGCCAACCGCTTATCTCCTTATGCGGTTTTATTAAGCACCTCATGAGCGGTTTTAGCTGTAATTTCAGCAATTTTGGTCGGATCTAGTCAATTCCGTTTAGTATCATGCAAGCGATTTTAACCATTATCCGTATCAGATGTTACTACGAGAATTGCTTGGACAACCGAATAACACTTACGTTAAATTAATACAGTTATCATTGAACAAGTAATTGCTATTAAAACTATTGCTACATAGGGAGTTCTGAGTATACATTTCAGTAATATCTGGAAATATAGTTACGAGCTAGGAATTTAAAGCAGTTGCAAAGTAAGTAAGGACTAATGAGATTTGGCAAAGCGATCACTCAGATCTCATCAGGCTAGGAGAACATATTTGGAGAGCCGCGTCGAGTCTCAAATCAGAACTTTTATATGGAAGCGGTTTTGAAAAACTTCGGTAGCGTGCATCAAGACGTCAAATAGAGAAAGCTTTAGATTTTCAACGTTGACAAAGTGCGAGTAAGTATATTTCATATATCTTTGAGATTTATTTAAAATAATACATATGATAGTACTTAAATATTTTAATACGTATATAAAATTTTAAAAGTGGTAGTCGACTTCGGAAGCTCCACCGACACACCTATTTTTGTCCTCCCCAAAGCTCTAATTTTATATAACTCCATTCATCACCAATCCATTATTGTCCCCCCAATGCTGGGCACAGGTCCTCTCCCAGAATGGAATTTTTTGACCGTAGACCACCCCGCTGGCCAGTGCGAATTGGTAGACTTCACACACCTTTGAGAACATTTTTAAGATCTTTCAGGTTTTTCTAATACGCACTTAATTTTAGAAAGTCTGTGGTGCCGGAACGTCGAACGTCGGACCGGATTGAGAGTTCGAGGTTCAATATCATGTTTTATACTACTGTCAAATCAAATTTTTTACTTCGCTAACAGTTGATAAAATCGCTTTATATAAGTGTAGTACATATAAACTACCTGTCACTGTTAAACACCACAACAATACTTTGCAAGCTCAAAAATTAATGATCATTACACTCTCGAAACAGTCCACATGCGTTGTGGTGAGAGTGCCCATAAATTAATTATACTTTTATTTATGCTCAATATATTATGCCCTGATTTTGGTGCGTGGAATTCGTAAGCACGTATTTTATTTTAAACGCAGAGTATTCGTAATTATAGGAAATTAATTATAATCCATCAGATCTTATTATATATATATTTCTTGTTGTTTTTTTTTAATAACTTAGCAGCAAATCATACAGTCCATTAGTGACCATTGTCGCACATAAACATCTGGATCGGACATATACTTATCGGAGTGTCGATTACACTCCGATAAGTATATGTCACTTATTACACAGAACACAGCAATGCATAACACTGATGTTATTAAGTAGTACGTAGATAATTAGTTGTGACTGTGGTGCTTCTGGAGCCGAACCACAAAGAATTCTACCACCTTTATCTTATTTCGTAAAATAATTTAATTCTATTTATGTTTCTCTTTTTTAGAGTTCCGTAGCCAAATGGCAAAAATCGGAACCCTTATAGATTCGTCATGTCTGTCTGTCTGTACGTATGTCACAGCCACTTTATTCGGAAACTATATAAGACTACAGAAACTACTATATAAGACTAGAGAGACTACTTGAAACTTAGTAGCAAAGTGTATTCTGTAAAAAATATATTAAATTTAGGGGGGGCTTTCCATACATGGAACTGAAACTCAAAAAAAAAAATCATGTAACCTACACGTGTAGGTCTTCAAAAATGATATAGAGCTTTCTAAAACCATTTTTTTCAAAGTCGATTATTTGACAGATAAGCCCTTTCAAAGCGGTAAAATTTCCCCCCCCTGAACTTTTCAAATGAGAATGTGAAACATCTGGATAAAACATATGTTGTAGATGTCAAGGAAAACTTTCAACGAAAATAGGTTCGAACAAGATACGGTTGACAGTTTTTCAGATATAGCACTTTCTCAAAAACCGAATGACATAACTTTGTAATTCATACAAACACTATGAAAAAAAGCTTATGTTTTCAACATAATAAACTGTTCAATTTATTTAATAATAATGATACGGAACCCTTCGCCTATGAGTCTGACTCGCACTTGGCCGCATTATTTAATTTACTTTAATTCATAAATAGTTAAATGGATCACACAATGTTTCCGAAAGCTAATATTAGGGTTTCTTTTAAATTTAAGTATGAATTTTATTTATTTCACACTTTACATTGTCCCTTTGGGCCGCTATTCCACTGGCGTTGTTCGAGCGTTAGCGTTTATCTAACGTCTGTGCAGCGACAACGCTGCGCAGACGCGACGTGTACGCGACGTTGTATATAGTGACAAACGTTGGCGCTGCGACTTCTCAACGTTAAAATATGCGTCAACATAGTATTTTTTTTTTTCAGTATTTTTTTTACTGCACCTCGCTATTAAAACGTTTTACGATGATGTACTATCAAACGGTCGACCGCTTACTAGATATGGTCACTATGCTTGGAGGTAGATATTCTTAGCGAAAATTTAAAATTTATAAACGTCACAATACTAAGTGTATTCATTTAAAAAATCAATTTTGAAGTTCATACTCGCCACAGCGATAAAGTTATACCAAAAATAGAAATTCGGTATCAAATTAATATTTAATTATTCGTAAGTATTTTTAGCGCTTCCTTAAGACTGGAACTGGGACATTCGAGGGAATAAATTAATTGATTCTAACTAATCCGCCTCCTTCCTCAATGGTGGTCCTTATTAAAGTTTTGTAAAAGCAGCCTGTAATTTATGAATTAACAAAAGTTATTTTTTATTTATTAATTAGCAAAAGTTATTTTAGGAAATCTTGAGAATGATAATCAGTTATTAAAAAATTATATACCTATATAATATATCTATCTTTCTACACTCATACTTTCTACACTCATAGCCCCACAGTAGGATTTTCTCCTGTGTCGTGGGTGCCATGGACACATAAAGACGAAGACAAACACCCAGACCCAGAACAGAAATCTAAACTCATCATTCAGATGTCTGTCTGAACGGGAATCGAACCCGGGACCCACTGCGTGTCAGACCGGTATGGTGACCGCTCCGCCACGCGGATCGTCAAAATATCTATCTATTATAATATATATATATATACATGCATATGTATATATAATATATATTATAAATCTAAAATCTTATGAGTCGATGCATATAACAGGTGGTAAAACCAGTGTAGTTTGACCGGGGAGGTTATTTCTAGCTTAACGCAGTTCCAGCGTTTTAGTGGAGGTATTTACCGGCTCACTTTCATATGAGGCGACCTTCTAGTCCTCGGGGGTGGCAGCGCATCTGTTGACTTCGGAAAGAATCCCTGTTTTGTATGAAGTTGTTACAGATATCCATGGACAGCAGTGGCCACTTACCATCAGGTGCCCTGAATTCTCGTCGCAACGTCGATGTTATAAAAAAATACTATAGACTGAACGTTGATAAAAAGTTCAGTTCATATAAAGTTCTGTTTTTGATTTAAGTGGGAGCTCGAGTAGTCCTTTAGCCCACTCTCCCCCCGATTCCAGTCTATGATTATAGTTTACGGATATTCACGAGATTTAAAAATCGCTATGTGAATACAAACTGTATCTATTACGAACAAAACGAGGTTATATTTATTTTTCTGGCTCGCAGTAGGCCAAGTACGGTGAAAGCCCTCTTGTGAAGTGGCCCATTAGAATTTCTAACTTATTGCTTTGGCATGGGAATGCACGTTTTTTAATTTGCGTATCAAATATAGTTTAACTACGTATACTAGCATAATAAATGTACCTATCTATATATATTTTAAAGTCTGTATGTATCGTGGTATTTTAAACTTATTTTCTTTTTGCTTTTTACGACTCGTTAAAGCTAAAACAGCATGCAATATTTTATTTGATGTGTTTAACATATGGATATAATATCAAGTTGTAATTTTATATTTTAATAATTTCGACGAACTAGGATAGGTAACGCCAATTCAAAACGATAACCACATTTACACGTGGTTTGCTTACACGCTTTGTTTCGAATTCCTGATTATTGTGGGTTCGATGATTGTCAGTTTATTATAAACTAAACGAATTATTAATAACACACTCCCTAAATTGTATACAAATACATCGCTTACGTAATGGTGAGCGTAGTTACTACCAAATTGCTTATTCAGTTTGTTGTAAGTCATGAGTTCTGTAAGCAACTCATTTAGCAAATGTTTCGTTTCAGATCTTTAAATCTGCTAAGCAAACATTAACTATGTGGTGCTTTACATAGCCACTACAATAAGCTTTTCCTGTCGTAGGTGCTATGGACAAACGCAAAGGCGAATAAACAAATACCCAGACACAAATCAGAAATCTAATATTATTATTAGGATACGTCTGACCGAGGATCAAACCCAGAACTCACTGCATGCACCATTCTGCCACGTGGGTCTTTGAATTCTTAACAGAACACCTAGTTTTAGAAAGGAAAATAGACTGCCTAATGCAATGATGCGAGTACTACCAAATTTCTTATTCAGTTTGTTTATTTATTGTTAAGTCACTAGTTCCGTAAACGAGTCATTACTAACTAACTAGGGGACGTCTTACCCTCCGGTCTCTCACCATCCCCACTGTTTAGTGGCTGATTTGGACTTCTGCGTACCATTTCCTAACGATTCGACGGTCGTCCTCCTGGTGGTCGTAGGTTAAACCAGGCCTGGGAGCTCCCGCGGAAGCGACCGCCCTCCAGGTGATCGATCATGTAGGGGTGCAAACCCCTTTAGGCATGAATGTGGTCTGCCCTCTGCCCGTTCATATATTGAACATGCGAGTCGGTCCAACGAGTAATTTAGCTAATGTTGCGTTTGTGACGTTAAAATCTACTGAATTAACACAAATTCTACATTTTTTATATCCTTGTGCGCAAAACCGCGGATTACGTATACAAATTGTGCCGCAGAGAACATTCTTATAAAGGGTATGATTCATATAAGTTGCTTTAATATGTACGTTGTGCTAAACAAACAGTAACTAATGACTAGCTTTGTAAAATGTGCTGTAGTACTAATATGTGGTTTTATACACAAATTTGGCTGCTTCTCAAATTAATCTTTGTATTTGAGCACAGCAAAAAAGAATATCGTAATCATACTTGAAAATTATCAAGTAACTCAATTAACGAAAAACTTAAAACCTAACATAAACCTAAACATAGGGATAATTACTGTTTTTATAAAAAAAAAAAAAAAACTAACGCTCCAAAACTTTTAACAAAAATAATTCAAGCAATCAAAAGTACATACCGGTATTTTATGCTGATGGTTATTAGTATACTATTTTATTATACTTAGAAACGAAAACATATCACGTATGTGCGCAAAGTCGGAGACAGCACTAAGTATCTGCTTATTCAGATTGTCGTAAGTCACGAGTACCGTAAGCGACTCATTTAGCAAATGTTGCGTTTCAGACGTAAATCTGCTGAACAAACACTAATTCTACGGTGCTTTATATGTTTGTACGCAAAACAGTGGAGTTACGTATTCAAATTGGGCTACAGAGAACATTTTTATAAAGGGTATGATTTATAAAAGTTGATAAAATGGTGCTTTGCGCTAAAAAACAGTAACAAATAACTAGCTTTGTAATATGTGGTATAATATTAATATATCGTCTTAACTTTGATAGTATTTTGGTGTATATGAGACCAAATAAATCTACTTCAGAATTATCAGATGAATAAACAAAAACAATAAACTATGGTTATTGAATAGTGCTAATACTGTCAATATAAAAAAAAATCAACATTGGCTATACATAATTCAGGCACGAAAGCTGTAAAATTGAAAATTAAAAATTTCTCTGGAAAATTTGAAAATTTAATGGTTAGAAACATACCGAGTGGGAATATTGATGACCATTCCAATATTATTTTATTAATTAACGCTAACTAACGCTTTATACAATTATAACCTCGCAATAGGATTATTGCTATAACATGGGTGCCATGGACACAATCAAAGAAGAATACACAGACACCTACCGTCAGACCAGACCGGTAATAGCTCCGCCACGCGTCGTCGAATTCTTAAACACAAAGTCCCTTTTAGAAAGGAAAACACATCACGCAAGGAATGTTGGGCGTAGAACTAAGTTATGTATATATCAGATTGTTTTCAGGCCCACAAGTTCTGTAACTTACGTAATAATTTCGTTGCCTTGTATAGGGTCAAACCTTTAAAAGGTACACCGAAGCCTTGGGAAAGACAGATTATGTGGGATTTTTAACCACTGATGGGACAAGACAGGTTATGTGGGATTTTTAACCACTAAAGCCACCTCGGTGGTCTTCCTCAGCGCTTGCAGGGGACTCCGGGATCTCCAATGGAACGCACCTGTGCCCCCTAGCGCGGTGCCCCTGAAGGGCTCATCTCCTGGGGGACGTGTAACTGTCCCCCTGCACCTTCCAGTGTCTGCGACGACATGCCGCCACATATGCCGCCGTCCTTCTCAGGGTTGCTGGCTGAGCGGTTCGAGCTCCCACTCTAGCCGCCTGCAACCCCAGAAGCCCCCTTCTAGTCGCCTCTTGCGACAGGCAGGAGATACCATAGTCGTATTCTACTCCCCGGCTACAGGGAAAAAAGAAGTAGAACCTACCGGTTGATTTATACTAAACAAATACTAAATTTATGGTATTAATTTCATGTCCCCAAAATAGTTCTTAATAATTCAGAAGAACTACTAACGGGTAGTTTAAAGGTTTACCAAACTATTTAATATGCGAGTGAATTTTATAGAGGAGTAAAACATATATTGTGTATATATATCTTACTATTATGTTTATATACCTATTATATCTAAACTTATATCAATGTTTTGTTACGAAAGACTAATGATGAATATAGTGAGGGTAAATCACATTTGGGGGTTTATATACATATAAGCCCCCTAAAAGATTTTTTACGATTTAGTATCGCTTTAAGACTTATAAAATAGCTATTATTTAAATTTATTGATTTGAATTGATATATTTAGTTGGCCTCCAATAAATATACTGACTAAATCTAAAATTACTTGTACCTATATATCTATACATATAAATAAAATTGAAGTGTCTGTTTGTAATATCAAAATAACAGCTTTTTACTAAATTCATATGAAAGAGTATGCGATACTGATAACAAAACATCAGTCACTAAAATTTTTGTCTGTCTGTTTGTTCTGGGTAATCTCTAAAACCACTGAACCGATTTTGACGGGACTTTCAGTGTTAGATAGCTGATTTCATAAGGCATAACTTAGGCTCTATTTTAGTTAAATTTAATTAGGGTTCCACATAAAAAATGAAAACCTAAAAAAACCGCGCGCGCTCTCCGCGTAAGTATATGGAACTATGTCAAGTTATTTTTTTTTATACGTGGGTATAACCGCGGGGCTCAGCTAGTTAAAAATAATTTGTCTCAAATTGACACAGTTGGCTTCCACAAAATATATTGACAGATTCACTTTGCTCGGCTCTAAACGCCTAAATTGACCTAATGGAGCAGTCCTTTTGAGAATGTCTTTGTGCAGACAATTTTACGGAATCCGAATTCAAAAGGGAATTCCTACCAAATACAGACAGCAGTTCATTAGGAGCTTTGACGTGACCTAGTCCACTTTTGCAGAGTTTAAATTTCAGAGCGATCTGCCCAAGTACAGGTCTTGGCTTGCTAATGAGCATACGTGCTATAAGTGCTTTTAAACCTACGAACATACTGTATCATCGTTATTGTTATGCTACAAATACATAATTATATATAAAAAAATATTTACATTTTATGTTTATTATATTAAAGACAGTAAATAAACTTCCTAACACTATATTATGTTAGCGATCATTATAGCAGAGGTTCCCAAAGTGTGCGCCGCAGCACGCCGTAAACAGTAAAGAGGAGCGCCGTGAGTCACATTGAGTTGACTGAGAATTTTTGTGCCTATCTCTTAACTGTATTATAGATACCAATTCGTTTCAACTGTATTTATATCAAGTAGCTATGGTAGGGCGCTATGACGAAATACTAAACCGTGAAAAAAGTGAGCCGGCGGCGGAAAAGATTGGGAACCACTGCAATATAGGGTTAGGTTATGTTACTTGTTTACGCTTCCCCGGGCGAAAGCGAATCTATAAGAATTTCTCCGCGTTAAGAACATAACTCAGGAGAATGTGTTAAAATAACTTATGCCCATGTTATATCTGTATGAAGTTAGGTAGAGTTGTCTATGAGGGACAGGGTTAATATTCTTCAAGTAGGTATTTTATTATTTTTTTTAATATAAGTTATAAACAAACATGCAGTCCATATTATGCCACTATCGTATGGAAATCTGTTATAATATTAGTATTGATAGCGAGTCCACCAACAACACTCCTCAAAAGGACGCCTTAATAATGACTTAATGAGTTCGCACTGTATGTCGCAAAAGCCCGAACAAACCTCATTAGCCTTACTTTGAGCCTTCGCGTTACATCGTACGTACTGTTAACTAGGACGAAGCGAACATTGCAAAATATGAAAATAAGATTTTAAGATACATAGCAACATGGCCGTAAATTGGATGGGCACCCCTTAGCACAGACATAAAAAGATTATTAAAACAAGTTGACCTCTTTTGTTTTTTTGCTGACGAATTTTGGTGTCTATTACAGAGCAGGGGCTATTACAGACCTCCTTTAGCATAGGCGAGAAAAGATAAATTCTTCAATAAGTTTCCATCTTTTTAACGACCGCTATAGAGGTCAATTAAGTCCGCAGCCCCTCGCCCTTAGCATAATGTGAGAAAAAATTCAGAGACAAGATAACCGTTTTCTTTGCAGACCGCCGCTGTTGAAATCCCTTAACAAAACACTACCATGCATATCGAAAGTGTTATTCTTTGTCGTGTTTTGCTTTGAAGAATGTGAAATTGCGGAATATGGTGTTAGAACCAAGTTCTACCAGGTACCACCACCACACCTATCTATTTTAGGCAGTTTTTGCATTTCGGTGGAAAGGTGTAGCCGGCACACTCTAGAGTAGGAACGTATCTGTGATCAACTTCAGAGAGAAGCCCTAAACAAAGTAGGTTATAGTTTGCTACTTAAATCTGGTAAAAAATGCAGATATACTTAGGTGTATGATACATTCCAAATTAGTATTCAGTAGTAGCAACAAGTCTATAGCGTCGTCAGATAAAACTCGCCATTCTAATGTTATGTACAAAGTTTTAAATGCGAAGACTAAATTATTTTTCACAGCTTTTTTATTTTTCGATGAAAATTTAAAACATGTTTAGGTAAAAACAAAATAGTTTGGGTAAAATATTGTACGTATCTTACTTCAGAAACGTAACGCTTAGAATAAGAATTAGAATAAGAATTCCTAACTTCGCAAATTTGGTATTTCGTATATTTTGATTAAAAATAACTTTCACGCAACAAATTATTATAAGGACAAAAAGCCGATTGTTAAAACTGAAATTTACAGGCGAGTATTTATTACAAACGTTTTTATATCAATATATTTACTTAAGGCTTTTTAGGAGTTTGCGTCAACATAGTGACATAAAAGTGTTTAAATATATATTTATATATAATGGCCGATTTTACAGTTTTCATTTGATACCCATATTACTATGATATAAAAAAAAATCTTTACCCTCCTTTTCTGGTCACTGGTGGCATATTTTAAAAATATATATGTCACTGCAAACTGAGATGTTTCCAACGATACGTCATATGTAACAATCCGTCGAGCCGTATGAGCTATAACGCGTTCCAAAGAAATGGACTTACATATAAATATTCAAACATATATACGCTAAAAACTGACGCTGTAGGATAATAAAAATAGGATTCACGTAGAACGTGGTATTCGAAAAAACCTTGATATAAATTGTAGCATATACTTTTAGCATGTTTTCGTAACTGCTTATCTTTAGAGGCAGTTACGTAAGTTTGCGATGTCAATAGCAAAAGAAAAACATAACCTGAATCTCAATAGCTACACTATATTTTTCTGAAATCGGGGAAAAATATATTGATGGGACGATTATTTCTGATATTATACTCGTACCTTGTTATTTTATGTATTAAAATCAAGAGAATAAATCAGTTATACGCCCACATAGAGTTATCTAAACTACTTGACATTCACGGCGAATTTGGAAACTTGGAAAAGGAGTTTTTTGTATACAGTGCCATCTCTCGTTATAATGATAAAACCCGACATGGTAACAACTTCAATGAGTTTTTTTATGAATCCAGAGACATTTTAACCCTTTAAGACGTTCAATTTTGTTTTATTTTTGGTAAAGTGATAAGTTTTGGGGAATACGTTAATTAACAAAATTCTTACAGTATCGCAATCTCCTCAAAACATAATGTACATGCGCGTGTTTTGCGATTTAATCGCGTCACAACTAATATCTGTTATGTTATACCTAAAATTTCGTAAAAAATTAATGGCTTGTATTAAAAAAGGCATACACCTGACTCGTCACTGTTTAAAATTAATAACTTTATAATAACTTTTTTAATATTAATCTTGTATTTTTCATTTTGATTTTGTTAATTAATGTAATATTTATTATTTAGTCTATAAAAGCGATGATGTATTGCATGCAGTCGTCACTCATAACTGTACTGTCACTTATGTAACTACTTTCCCCATTAACATTATTACCATGTATCAGTGATCGGTATGTTAGTGGCCTATGTATATTAAATAAATAAATAAACCAATAATTCGTACTTGTATATAGTTCATGGACATCAGTAGTAGAATTAGTGCATCCATCTGACATCTGTAATCAACCTCTAATAAGATCAGTCTTACCTAAGGTCAGCCACTTTGCTACCCCTGAGGACGAAGTTGGAACGCCTCGAATAAGTATGTCTCAGTTACCACAGGCCAGAATACACCAGCGTACAATACTGCTGTTTTCAGACTGAAGCCGATCATAGATACATTTCCACTACTAACGAGGAAGTCATCGCTCTATATTTAAAACGAAATGCAGGAACTGATAGGATTAGGCATGATGGTGATACCACCTCGGTTGAACCACACTGGATTCACCACATTTTATTTCATTCATTAGCTATACTACTAGTGCTACTGATAAATATAGTAAAACATTTATAGAAAATATGCATAGTAAAATTTTATGTCTACTCATATTCTACGTAATATAATGTATTATCTACGTTTTTTTTTGTTAAAAAATTGCATAAAATCTAGTGCGAATGCGCCTATTCCGATATTCGCTCCGTGTAAAATATCCCATATTGTTAGTTTCACAGCTCACTGGCTTCGGATATAAATCTGAATTGGAATAGATTTTTCGATATTTGAGTCCCTCGCAATCAGTAAAAACAAAAAGCAATTGTGATAGCTATAGGTATGAGTCCGATACCATTATCGTGAATAAATGTTTTTATTCATCTATCGTATCATATCGTATGTTGACGTATTCAACCGTTATAACAAACAACGGATTGATAAAATGAAATAAAATTATTTTAGACCAATTCTCAATGTTATATTCTCTATTTTTCTGTTCATCTTTCAAGGTTGGTTAAAATGAGAGAGAGATAAAACGAGTAAAACTGAATGTATTTATAGATCTTTCTCAATTAAAACTACAGATTTGATATCGGTCACAAGTTCTGGTTCTGATATCGATATAAGACAACGATTATTCATATTGATATGCATATTAAATATTGGCTACGGAACGTTTATTTGAAAACGGTAAAGCGAATCTATACACAGATAGTCCTATAAAAGTATATTTGTGTGCCGATTTTAGAATATCGAGACTGGAGTGAATATCAGTTAGTTCAGTGAGTGAGCAGACGACTAGCCCCTCGCTAGGATTTGAAGGGTTGTATCATAGGAGCTATCGAGATTCACATGTAAATTCTTCATGTAGATACTTGCCAGGAGATAAAATACGAAACTACTACTACTAGATGAAATTGCGTTTATTGTTTAGCATGCAGTTTTTTGTCTGATCAAAGTTCCAAACATGCAGTTCATCTGATTTTTTTATATAGTATGAAAGTAGCAAACGAGCATGCAGTCCATCTGATGGTAAATAGCTACTGCCGCCCATGGACTTCTGTAATCAACCCCAGGTAAGATCAAAGTCTCACCTAAGGTTACCTACAGATGCTTTGCTACCCATGAGGACTTAGATAGAATGCCTCGATAAGGTATGTCCCCTTACTACTCCGTTCAAACCAGAACACAACAGCGCATAACACTGCTGTTATTAGGCAAAAATAGGTGTGGCGGTGGTATTCCGAAGTCGAACCACAATGGGTTCTACCACCTTCAAAGTCAGTGGTAAGTAGTTATTGCTAGTCTTGTGTAGTACATGTACGATGAACTATTAGGAACCGTTTCACTGTTACGTACGAAAAGAAACGTTTCCGAACGCAAATCGGACATCGGACATCGTGACATCGCGACTCATGTAAAAGAATGAGAATGCAATAGTTCATGAAACTATAGAGACCGCGATCATACTAATGTACTATAATAAGTGCATTGAGCGAACTCAGCAGCGGAACTTCATAGCCGATCAGTGCTGCCAAAGTAACATATTTTGTAATAGATTTGAAATATTTTTAGGTTCTTTAGATTGTTTTTATTGTTAGCATATATATTTACCACATTAGATGATTATTAAACTAACAACTTAACAATAAAATTAAGGATCCCTTTGGTTAAATTTAAAGAATGCATAATTCATTACATTCAGAGTAAATTACACGTAATATTATGTTTGTCATTATTTTGGCTTGAAAATAATAATTATTCTTAAACAGACAAGAAAATAAAACACAAATACCTAAAATTATGTCATAATTAAAAGTACCGAAATAAATAGTCATTATCAAAAATGACAATAATTATTACAAATCTCTGATTGATTTACAGGAGCTACCAAAACATACTTAGTCTCCTAAGTTCTAATCGGTCTGACGTCCGAACAGTACTAATAGTACGAATAAAGCGTACTAGTACATTGAGCGAACTGAACTAGTACGGAGCGCTCTTTTAGATGTCCGAGCAGGCACAAGACTAGATACTGCCGCCCATAGATCTGTAAGCAACTTCATTTAAAACAAAGGTCCAGTTTGAAGGTGATCACAGATGCGTTGTTGCTATCGAGGACTAAGATGGTCGCCTCATATACGTGTAAATCGACAATTGTACCTTTCCAACGAAACGCAAAAACTGCCTCATGCTAGAAATAGGTGTGGCGGTGGTACCTCCTAGTCGAACTACATTGGTTCTACCACTAGGTATTATGATATCATTGTAGTCATAATAATATCATAGTATTGGAAAAAAAATCTATTTAGTAATTTCTGAAAACGGTTTATAGATAGATATAAACAAACTAAAGTAACTAGTAGTCCCCTCTCATTTACAAGTTTTGTTATCAAAACAAATGAAGATTCACATTAATAGAAACAATGAAAATCAATTAGAGATGAATTATTAGCAAACCAATAGAAATTCATTCAATATAAATCAGTAAACTGAGAATATAACAATTAATTGGTTCATATTCAATTATTTGGATAAACATAGCTAAAAGCAGATTTCAATTGTAACAAGAATTAGACAATTAAGGCACAAATTGAACTGTCCATCCGCTGTTCCGCCGAACAGTTGTTCCTATTAGAACAGAGTTCAATGAGTTAAGATTGTTGTACAAACTCAAGGAATTAATCAAAGTATTTTTGAAATTAAACTTATTTAGAATCATAGTCTTTTGCAACATATTAAAACGCAAACACGTAACTAAAACACTTATCAGCGCTACAACTAGATGTCACTGTACTCTTTTCTGAATCACGCTAACGATTTTACATCGTAGCTTGTTTAAGTCTTCAGGTTTGGTACATGCAATATGAAGGTGGTAGAACTCTTTGTAGTTCGACACCGGAGGCACCACCGCGACACCTATTTCAGTCTAATAACAGCAGTGTTATGCGCTGTTGTGTTCTGGTCTGAAGGGTGTGGTAAGGGAGACATACTTTTTCGAGGCATTCTATCTTAGTCCTCAGGGTGGCAACGCACCTGTGGCTAACCTTAGGTGAGACTTTGGTCTTACCTGTGGTTGATTACAGATGTCCATGGGCGGCAGTAGCCACTTACCATCTGGTGGGCTGCATGCTCGTTTGCTACTTCCATACTAAAAAATTAGTTGTCCAAATATAGGCTGCAGTGATTACTTAATGGATATTTGAACAAGCGTAAGCCTAATACGCTTATGCGCACAAAAAACAAATTAACATTATTATTATTTTCACCTCTGCCGTGTGTGAAGTGCATACCCACTATCTGTAATGTAGGCCAGCAAATTGATGCAGCCTGTCATTAGTTGAAAGAAAAAAAAACTTGGTCCTATGCTAACTTAATTAAAAGTGCGTTGCTACTGCAGATTTTGGTACGTAGTAGAACCAGTGTAGTTCGACTAGGAGGTACCACCGCCACACCTATTTCTAGCGTGTAGCAGTTCTTGCATTTCGGTGGGAGGGTGTGGTTGCCGGCTCACTTATATGTGAGGCGACCAACTTAGTTCTCGGGAGTGGCAACGCATCTGTAATCGACTTCAGATAGAACCCTGTTCTATAGGAAGTTGCTTAAGATGTCCATGGGCGGTATTAACCACTTACCATCAGGTGGACTGCATGCTCGTTTCTTACTTTAAATTGATAAATATGTTTTTTTCAA
>MOOZ01001761.1:8837-23028 GCA_002930495.1 Cecropterus lyciades | reverse complement strand
AATGTTTCCTATAGATTTCTCTAGAAAATATGTCACGCGTAACAATGGCACTTATAAACAATGAAGAACACACGGGTAACGGTCCCAGTAGTTGTAATTGAAGATGTGTATGTTTTTTTTTCATTTTCTTTTTTTTATCAGACTGAAGTAGAAAACGAGCATGCAGTCCACCGGATAATAAGTGGTTACTACCGCCCATGGACATCTGTAAGCAACTTCATATAGAACAGGGATTCTATCTGAAGTCGATCACAGGTGCGTTTCACCTTCCACCGAAACGCAACAAATGCGTCACGGTAGAAATAGGTGTGGCGGTGGTACTTCCCCGGTCAAACTACACTGGTTCTACCAACTTGTAAACCTTGTTGTAATATGATAACATTCAAATTCACACCGACTGATTATGATTGCTAATGCCTTATTGAGGGGCAAGGCCAAGTGAGATAAAAATACGAACACAAAGGTAGGTGCAAGATTTTAAATGAGCTTGTCTGTGATATGACTCTTCAAGAATGGTGCACAAAGACGAAAATATTATGTTCATGTAATAGTCACAGGGAAACCACACCTCTATTGGAAATGATTAGAGTACATTGCTAATATAATTGACTGGGACAAATTGACAATGCACACGAAACTCGTAAATCGATAGCTAATAGTAGAGAAAGGTTTTTCCAGTAACTACCAAATCAATTCGTTACAACACCCAGGTATATAACTCACACATCACCAATAGGGACTGCAAACTCTGTAAGATTTCATCTTTTTCACCGGGTTTAAATACGAATCTGAACACTGAAATCCCATTTGTAAGCATTACAGATCTAAAGAATCATCCTCGTCAAACTATTATAGTCACTCTACTGGGCTCGGGTCACTTAGAAACTCGCCTCGAGTTTTAGGACAAAGTTAACCGCGCTGGCCAACTATAACAGGTAGACTTCACACACTTGAAAGAACTTTTTTTTAAGATCTATCAAATGTGTTGCTTTCACGATTGTTCACGATATTTTGCCCTACTATGAATCAATACTTAATTAATTTGTAAAGTTTAATTTGTAATACGCACATCCTTTCAGAAAAATGATTTATGCATACCTGGGATTCGAATTTCGGATTCTTGATTATTGATAGTTCAAATCTCAACCATTAGGCTATCAGCACTTAAATAAAGGACTATAGAAACTAGAACATATAACGAGCATTGTTCTTATAAGACAGTAACAGGGATACCACAGACTATTTAATCCAACCATCATCGTCCATACAAACACTCAATCATGACTAAATTTCAAATGGAATACCGTAAATACAATTTAATCCACCGACATAATGAGTCCAACATTAGCCTAATGGGTTTAATGGATAGCTCAGCGCTCGCAGAGATAAGTGACGGCTCAATATATTATGCGGAGTAATCTGCACTGAACGCACTCCGTCGGTGCTAAGCTTTCTTTCATTGGATAATCTACGGAAAATAAACTAGTTCTGTATAGAAGTGGCATATATGATAAAAGCAAGTTTAGCAAGGTGGTAGAACGATTATGGTGCGACCGGGGATGTGCCACCGCAATACCTTTTTCTAGCGTGAACAAATTCTTGCGTTTCAGTGGAAGGACGTAGTTACCGGCACACTTTTATACCAAGTGACCATCTTAATCCTAGGCCTAGCAACTGTTTTATACGATTATAAATATGCATGGACGCCAGTGACTACTTACCATCTGGCGCATTGCTTGCTTGGTTCCTAATTCAATCGTCTAGAAAAAAAGTCCAGGTATTGGTTAAAAGTTGACCCGGTTTTTATGGAATCCATCCATCAGCCTTTTCAGGCCCTCTGCTACATATAGGCCTTTCGTAATGGGATTTTTTTCCAATAGTCATCGCCATTGTCATAGTGTTGATGTTACACAGGAAGACACTGCTCCTGGATATCACCCCTTAATTGCCAACTGCTACAGAGAAGAGAGTAAAATACTGTTAAAAGTTATTGATTGAAATCATACACGCTTCCGTTCTTCGGAGGGCACTATTACATCAATCAATTTTGCATAGGATCCGTGATATCACGGGACAAACAAAAAAAATATAAGCAAAATTTGGACATTCCTGCAAAACCACTTGTAAACAATGAAGAACACAAGGTTGTGTCATGATCCCAGTAGCAATAAGTGAATATAACTAGTTAAACTTCCTCAGATGCCTTATGGATGGTAAGAATATATTGGACAAGAGTTAGTCACTAAATCATACCCTCCTAAAACAAACCACACTGTATGATATCACCCCTCGATTGAGTTTGGAGGGTACTTCATCCTCCAAACTCAATCGAGGGGGAAGGCCTAAAATATACGAACATAAATATGCAAAATTCCTCCTTCCCGGAGCGTTATGACTTGGGATTCTTCAAGACACAAAAAGAATGCGCCTTTAAAGGTTTGCAAGTCTTTCTTTCTTTTTGCAAATATTGGCAACTATAGGTTACTATTTCCATCGGCTATCATTATCGTTGGGTTCAGCTATAAAATTTGCAACTAAAAATTCACGTAATCACAGCAGGAAGAGTAAAATACTAAAACAGTTTAACAGACCACAGCTGCGAGAGACACTTTGCAGCAGAGCTGGACGCAATCGATGGACAGGTCATTTTGGGGAGTCGCCAAACCGCTTAATTTCCTGCGCCGTTGCAATTTTTATTCAAACCAGCGCAGTCGGTTGAGAGATAATAGCAAAAAGAGTTTATTTAAGCGTTTGTGTGTTTTCGTTACGGTGTTCTTGGGAAAAATTGACTAAGACTGTATTGTAAGAATATTTCAAATAGACAGTTCCTGTTAGATACAGATTGTTATGATCACATATAGGAATTGTGCATTTCTCCGAGATAAATGTAGTCTACGTGTTTATTCCAGACTATAATATCTTTGCCAAAATGTATTCAGATTCGTTAAGCTGTTTTGGCGTGTAAGTGTAACAAACAATCAAAAAAATATATTTTAACTTTATTAGGTCCAGTCCAGTAAACCTAGTAGTAAGCCGGTTGAAGGTTAAAGGTAACTAGTTAAACTCGGTCACTCTTCGCTGCAGGTCAGTCTGACATTACTTTTTAAATCAATATCGGATTGCTCTAGTTGGAACTTCGAGATAAAAAGTGAATAAAAACACTCATATGTAGAAATGAAAAGTCGAGTGAAAGTTTATAGGTCAATCCATGACTTACTTTTCTCGGCACGTAAGGTAACTCTTTACCCAACTTCGTCAGAAGAAGAATATGTTTTTCGAGCGTATGTACATAATGTATATATTGGGTAACAGGGGTTCTATCTTAAGTCGGTTAGATCCGTTGCTACATCCGAGGACTAAGATGGTCGCCTCATATAGGTCTTTACCTATGAAATTGTCGTTCTGACGTACTGGCCATTTCAAAATATTTTGTTTTGGCTGATAATTCTAATTTCAATTTCATATAATTTTAGAAACATGGATTATTTTTTCTAAAATCGTCATTTGTTTAATAGTTAGTATTTTGTTTTCATCGCATTCGAACATTTTTCGTCATCATGGATACGTTAAAATTGAGTATTTATGGAGTATCAGTACCGTCGTGGCAACAAAGCGGCACAAGCGGCACGCAACATCAACAACGTTTACGGAGCGAACACTACAAACGAACGCACCACCCGTTATTGGTTTTCCCGCTTCCGTTCTGGAAATTTAGATCTGAAAAATGAACCCAATGAGTGGTCGTACAAACTTTAGTGGACAATGACGAATTAAAGGCGATTGTGGAAGCTGATGATACTCAATCTACGGCTGAATTAGCAGCTTTCGACGTTAGCATCAAATCAATATTGGTCCATTTGTGTCAAATTAGCAAGGCAAAAAGGCTTGACAAATGGGTACCCCACGAAATCAATGATCGCCAGCGCAAAGTACGCATCGAGACGTGTCTTGCACTGCTCAACAGGCATACAAATGAAGGAATTCTGAACCGCATTGTTACTTATGACGAGAAATGGATCCTGTTTGACAATTGTAAGCGCTCAGCTAGTTGGTTAGACCCTGATTGAGCACTCAAACAATGCCCTAAATGTAAACTTACACCGAAATAGAAAAGTAATGGTCGCTGTTTGGTGGTCTAACGCGGGTGTAATTCATCACAGCTTGTTATCAAACGGGATGAGCATTACTGCAGATGTGTACTGTGAAGAACTGAACACAATGATGGAGAAGCCCGCACGTCTCCATCCAGCTTTGGTTAATCGTTCGGCTCTACTGCTCCTTCACGACAACGCGCGACTTCATACTGCACAGCAGAGGGTCTCCAAGCTTCAAGAGCTGGGGTTGGAAGTTCTCCGTCATCCGTCGTACTCACCAGACCTTGCGCCTACGGACTTCTACTTTTTCCAGGATTTGGATAACTTCTTGACGGGAAAAAATATAATACAAATGCCTTTGAAGAATTTGTTGCCTCCCGTCCAACTGATTTATTGAAGAAAGGCATCAATAAGCCACCAATGCGTTTGCAAAGATACATTGATTGTATGGGTGATTCCTTCAATTAATAGAAATAAAAAATATGAAAAAAAATACGCTCCATTTATTTCATGAAAATGCCATTTTCATAGATAAAGACCTATTGTAAGTGAGCCAGCAACCGCACCCTTCCATCGAAACGCAACAACTGCTTTACGCTACAAATAAATGTGGTACGTCTCTGGACTTAATACACTGGTTATATCACCTTGTAACCTATAATACCCTAAGGTTTCCAGGTTAGATTCCAGACCAAGCAGATAACATGTAAAAAATTAATATAGATGTATTTTAAGGGTTAAAAGAATTAGCCTAAAGCTTGAAAGTGGTAGACGACTGGTTCGACTCCAGAAGCAACACCGCTACACCTGTTTCTGCCTAATATCTGCAGTGTTAATCATGGCTGTCTTCTGGCTTGAAAGGTCAAGTGAGGAAGGTATACTTATCGAAGGCGTTAAAACTTATTGTCAGGGTTAGTAACGCATCTGTGGCTAACGTCAGTTAAGACCTGATCTTGTCTGGAGTTGATTACAAATAAACGAAACGTTATCCTTCCATAAATATGCCATCTTTCCAAGCGTCATATTGGTTACTTCAAAGTATTTTATACTTTCCTGGTTTTACTTTTGCAATCAGAAGTGATCCGAGTCACTTGCGTATATTCCCTTTGCAGTTTCACACGCTACATTGGAGACACGCTCACTGGGAATATTATCCGGGAATTTCAGTCGGAATATCCTCTCGAAACTTCCAGAGCTTTGTATGCCTGTCGTTTATTGGAAATTCTTCAGCTACATATCATAGTTTTCAATGCCACAAGTCGATGAAATACATTTATAGAAAATGCAGGTAAGTTTGCATCCTTATAACTTAAGTTTTCCCTGATAGGAATGTAGGTTTATATAGAATACTTATTTAAAATTTCTTAATAACTAGCTATGAAAGAACTTAAATGACAATAAAATGTTTTTTTTTTTGCTAAAAATGTATATGAAATTATTTTTATCGCTTGTTGGCTTGTTAATCGGCTTGTTGAAAAAGAACCGTTAATTTTGATAATTGTTACCAATTTGTAGATTTCGTTGATTGTAATAAGTTAAAAAAGTGAAACAAAAGTTAGATCGTACGATATTTAATTATTTATTTTATCGTAAAGAAGTTGGGATCTTATGGGATATGTTTACTGTCGTCACAGCCATTAAGTATGGATGGCCACTATAAAATATACTCGTATGTTATACAAGGAAAAGTTGACAACCACGAAATATTATCACAAGCAAACCTCTCTCAGATTGGAAATAAACCAAAGTTTAAATAGTATATCGCGACTTCAGAATACTTTTAGCATTGGAATGGTTGAATAAACTTTCATTTCATAAAGTAGCAAGGAGCGTTTTCGACGGAATTCAAAATGCAAAATCGTTGATAGTCAACAGTTCAGTTTCTGCAAGTCAGTTTGGAACTAGATTTTAGCTAGAAATATCTATTAGAGAATTTGGATTCCATTTCTAGCACCGTGGTTGCGGTAAGACTTTGTAAAACGGTTTGAAATATTCCCTAATTATCTATAAAATTATTTTAGTTTCAATTAACAGCTCGGAAATAATCGATCGGTAACCTTGTGATTCCTTTTGCCATGTATTATTTTATTGTATAATGTGATGATAAGATAGATACATGTTGATCTTTTTTTTATTAGTTTGAAGTAACAAACGCAGTCCATGCAGTCCAAGATGGTAAGTGGCTACTGTCGCCAATGGACATTTGTAAACAACCTCATACATAACAGGTTCTATTTGAAGTCAATCGTAATCTTATAATGCGTTCCTACTCCTAAGAACTAAGATGACCATGTTATGAAAGTGAACTGGCACCTATCCACCGATATGCAGGAACTGCTTCATGCTAGAAATAGGTATGGCGGTAGTGCCTTTTCCAGTCGAACTATACTCGTTCTGTCACCCTTTAAAATCGAACTATTAACACGAATTATCGATCGAAATTTATGATCAAAATATTGGACATGAATTTATCCATCATAAATTATCACAAAGTTGTATTCTAACTTTGTACCTAATACAAATTTCCACGCTTATCTCATGCTACTGACTACCATTAGTAAATTTGTATGCAATCCATCTGATGGTAAATAGTCACTGCCGCCTATGGACATCTGTAAACAACTTCATATAGAGCATGGGTTATGTCTAAGTTCAATCAATTATGCTTTACTGTTTTTGAGGACTGAGATGGTCGTCTCGTATATAAGTAAGCCGATAATAATACCGGTTCACGATAAAAATAGGTGTTCCTGTGGTACCACCTAGAGCGAACCATACTCGTTCTACTACTAGGCCCTTATTAATTTCCAATTCACAAATGACATCAATAAAATAAAATTATAATTTGTTTCTAGAAGAAAAAGTTTTGACAAACCAGAAAAGAATAAGAAAGTTATAGGAACTCTCGTTTTATATACATAGGTACAAATTCTTAAAGAAACGCATTACAAAAATAAAGACAGGTAAGGTAGTGAAGACAAATATAACGCAAAGTTGCCTCAAAACCCAGTTCCATAAGAACATACAAGATTTCCGCCAACACAGCTTCAACCCACTTCACTTCAACTTCGAACTTTGCTGAGAAAGAATCTTCCCGATGTGATTTTAGCAGAACGAGTTAATGAAAATGGAGTCTCAAGCTATTCAATATCTGATAGTTTTTGGATCTTTTACTTTTATATTTTCTTCATTGTCTTTTTGACGTAAGCGGAATTACAATTCTTTTCATCTAGTCTTTCTAGACTGTGGAACTAGAACTGATGCAGAACGGAAGAATTTTATAATCTTGTTTTGCAACTAGAACTTCCTTTGTCATCAGTCTGCTTTTACAGGTCATAGACGCATTAATTGGTCCTGTGCCTTCAGCATCCAGAAATAACCCTGATTGAAGTATCCTGCACTTCGTTTGCGTGAAAATTTCTGTGCGGCTCTTACAAAATACTGCGTGGGAAACTAACTTCTCCCAATATTTTGTATATAAGGAGGTGTGCAGAAATATTGCTGTTTATCTACTGGTCTAATTTCTAGATTGATAATGATGTAGAAGATAAGATAATTTCACAACATTTAAATGAAGTACCCAGTAAAGATATACATAGATTTTTCGCCAACGACATTAACCCACTTTTCCTGAACTTTGAACTTTCTCGGAGAAGGAATCTTTTCGACGTGATTTTATGAGAACGAGTTAATTAAAATACACTTTTTTCATTCGGTTTTTCTAATCTTCCATTGGCTGATTATATAGACGTCGGTCTCAGTCTTTAAAACGTATTTTCCAATATTTCAGGACAAGAAGTTGCTTAGCAACGTAAGGAACCATTGTGAGAGTTTTTATATAAATAAGAAATATGATAGCCCAAAAAACTTAATTTTTTGCTCAATTTTGACCATTATGTCAAAGTTACTACTCGTAGTATATATGGCGATATTTTTTTCAGTCATATTTTCGAACTCCATCTTTGCTTATCCGCAGAGAGCTATAAGTGTCCTCGTTATATCAAACACTAGGAAAACCAAGAACACATAGATAGATAAGCATCCGAGGCATTTTAACTTAGTTCTCAGACGTACCATCACAATTGTGGCCACCATGACAATACCATGACAATTGTGTCACTTGAGATTAAGTGAGATTCAAATTATATTTTCTCATACAAGTTAAGTTTTGTCTGAGTGATGAAACCACTTATCTGGTACACTGCATTTTCTTTTGCTACTTCTATATTAAAAACTATACTATTAAAATTGTATTTCCACAATTTAAATATACTTTTCATAAATAAGACGATGTCAGCATTTCGGCTTTGAGTCGGAAATGGACAAAGCCATCCATTGTGGGTCTCGGACACTTAAAAGACTTTTCTTGTAGTTGAACTAGCTTGTATAATGTATGTTGCGGCGTTGCATTGCAGTAACTCTGTACCATGTTATTTATATACCACCGTCAAGTCAAGTATATTAGAAATTCTAAGGATATCAAACCGTAAAGTAACTTTTCGTCGCAAATTGCTCACGTTATCACTTTCTTAAAGCTTTGAATTATCCCGTTGTGTTTCAGCTACAAAACCTATAATTTCAAATGTTGTTGTGCTCTGATTTAAAAAAAATGTGGTAAAACAGATACTGCAATTCAAGGCTACGAAAAGTAAAAACTTCCTTAAGTTATACCTAGTACGAGATTATTCGTATTATTCGTATATGAGTACTTTACTTTCACACATGTACATATTTTCCACGTATACTAACATAATTTCAAAGTGACCTTTTTATGTGTCTAGTAAAAATAAGTTAATTGAAAACCGGCGCTCCTCGTGTTTAGTTTTCTTACGCTACCTTTTACTTAAAACAGTATCTTTAGTTCCTAATACATTGAGAACGGTACAACAATAACACGGTAACGGTTTTCGTGAAAATTCTGGTTACAATTGACTAACTTTACGAATCGTAAGAAAATGGTAAGCGAATACAAACAAAAAAGTCGTAAGGGGGAATTATAACAATTTTCTCTTACGTGATGTTTTCTGTCATTCAACTGGTTCCAATAATTTTATTTTCAGCAAGACTAAACATAATTATCCTGATATTAAATTTACAAACAGCGTTTCGGGGACATTATCTATGCAAATATAGGTTGTAATGTTAAATAAAGTTAGTATTCTGGATGCCCCTTCACTGGCGGACGTGAATTTGAATATTATAATTCCATAATCATGTTTGGACAGATGTCCGTGAAATGAGAAATTCGGATGATTTGCACGAATCGTTCCCAGCTTGAAAGTATTTGTATACGCGCCATGAAAATGCAATTTCGTGATTGTCAACACAGAATGATGATGCATAGCTCCAAGGTTTGTAGATTGTAACCGATTTACAAAGTTCAGCAACATCTGATGCCATCGGATGTGGGGCATATGATCATTACAAAATACTTTTATTTGGTGAGTCAGAGTCATTCGTTTATATTGATTATAAATAACTTTATGATGTATGAGAAAAAAATATCTAAATATTTTATTCACATATAAACACAAGCACACACACACACGTATACACAGATCCGTGTGCGCGTGCAAAGCCGCGCGCGCGCGCAATTTCAGGTATTTTGATTTTCCACTTTAGTTTGCGAAATATTTTCTATTGTTTAAACTAGCAAATTAAGTCATAATAAAAAAGAAGCTATCACAAAAAACTAACGCCAGAGTCATTAGCTTTTCGTATCCATTATATTTACCTTCCTAATTAAGTCTCTATTTTAGGTCTATTTTACAAAACGTGAAAAACCCGATACTATTAATTACGACAGAAGCGTCTCGTTAAGCATATTTCGCGTGTAAAATTAAATTTGCAAATCTGGGACTAACTCTGTAGTGGTGCTTATCTGCGACTACGAACTCTATTTACAACGAATATTTTTTGTACTAGTCGTCAGCTCATTAATATCCCATTGCTGGGCACGGGTCTAATGTGAGTGTGAGTGTAAGAAGGGTTTTATTCTATGGTTCACCGCACTTGATTTTAATACTAGGAAAGTTTAGAATAATGATTTATAGAGACAGAATTGTTGATGCTACGAAATTTAAAAAAAATCTACGACGTTTCATCATTTACAGGTCGAGTACCTAGGTTTTTTACATTTGTAAATTTCACCAAAAATGTGAGGAATAACATAGTTCAATAATTTTTTTAAATTTTAAATACCAAACGAGAACGCAGTGCATGTGGTGGTTATTGGCCATTGCCGCCCATTGATATATTTTATCAACCACAGGAAAGATTATAGTATTATATGAGAGACGTATAGCAACGTATGGAGTTACACTTTGCCACACCTGAGAACACAGTTGAAACGTTTAAGAAAAGTATACTTACTTGCCCTTACTTTGTAAACTGCAATTTCGTTTACTACAATTTTGTAATTTAAAATTTAAAGGTTTACCAGATATAAACAGTATTACATTATACCTTAGTAACGCTAAAACTAGAACTTTTGCGGTATAAATCAAGCGTGTACTGATTCCCTTTTCGTGCATGCACCAATAAATCCAAAATTTTGCATACCCTTTTAATTTTAATCACGCTAGGGTAAATTTAAAAAGGACTAAAGCTGATTATTTATACATTTTATTCCTGTTCAAGCAAATTCCTCATTACATGAGAGCGAAATCGTTTCCGATTGGCGTAATTATAGGCCACTCTGAAAGGTTGGCTAGGGAATGAAATTTACAAACGGCAGGGCATATTAAAGTAAGCATATTTCAGTAATTTCCCACATTTCTGTTTTGCTGCATTATTTTTGTTTGCTACAGTATTAATAGGAGCTGTACAGTTGTATCTCGATCTCTTATACTAGGTCTAGGGCCTGATCTAAAAGCCTCTGATTATTATGTTATGGGCGTATTATGAATAAATGTTCACTTGCCTTTATCAGTAAATATGTAATTTAGTCAGTAATTTGCCGTCTTAATCAGTAATTTGCCGCATTACTATTCCGCTCATTATTATTTTTTGCTACATTATTAATAGTAACCGTACAGCTCAGTACTCTAGCATAATTGTAGATCTCTGAACTAGAACTAGATTTGATTTCCAAAATAGATTATTATATCACTTGCGTATTATTAGTCAATTTTCACTTGCTCTAGAACATCTTAGATATGGTAGTAAATTAATTATAACGTACTAGCTGAGCTCGCGGTTTCACCCTCGTTAAAAAGAAATGTAACGTGACATACATTAACATTATGCATGCAGCGGAAGCTCTCATTAGAAAAAAAACTGATTTTGAAACATTCTACATTGCTGCTCCGCTCCTGTTGGTCTAAGCGTGATGATATATAGCATATAGCCTTCCTCGATAAATGGGCTATCTAACACCGAAATATTTTTTCAAATCGGACCAGTAGTGCCTGAGATTAGCGCGTTCAAACAAACAAACAAACAATCAAACAAACAAACAAGCAACCAAACAAACAAACTCTTCAGCTTTATAATATTAGTATAGATTATCGAAGAGTTTTCTAAGAGTTTTTCGGCAAATCCTTAAAGCTATGACAGCCACGCTTGACCGGAGAGAGAAAAGATAACAATCATGATCGCGATGATAATAATCATAACAACGATGATAGGATCATGATCATGACGATGATGACCATGACAGTGGTAATTATGATCATGATGGTAGTGATGACGATTATAATAATGATAATTATGATCATGGTCTTGACTCAATGACTGTGTAAAGATGCAAAATTTTATTTGGATATTAATTCTGCAATCTGTCAATCTAGTTAGTAACAAGTTTTATCAAATATTGGGCACATGACATCCGTTTTTATTGATATCCGTCGATTTCGATCTGATCTGATCGTTCGTAGCATGAAATTAATCGTGCTAGCATACTTTTATCCTATTCAACGTTTGAAATTTGGACACCAATATCCGGATTTCAATCCGGATTTGAATGTTTTAACACTGAAATAGAATCTTTTTCATTCGGATTTATTCTAAAGGCAATCGTTTTATTATTCAGACCCTGTATTGGTTTTTGGAATTAAAGCGCTGATACAGTCATGACATAGTGGTATTCGTAAACCTAGAATATACCAATCAATCTGACGGCAACGCACTGCAAAAATCCTTTTAAAAAGAGTCTAATTGTACGGTATAGTTATAGAAAAACGTTATGTGTACCTATATATTTACAAGGAGGACACTATAATGTAAATATGGTAAATATCATCGACGTTGATAACATGATGTAAATATTGCAAGTATCGTTTGAATTAACATTTTATCAACCTTTTTTTTTTCTCGATGGGGAATCCTTCAAAAGATACCCGACGCCGTGGGAGCGACGTCGGGTAATGTGGGATTTTTACCGTACTAAAATCCCCCCCGGTGGCCGATCTCGGCGTTACGAAGAGGACTCCGGGATCACCAAAGGAACGCAACCGGAGTCCTCTAAGCGCGTTGCCCCGTCGGGCTCCAGGTGAGCGGCTCGGCTCACCGCACCATCTAGTTTTTACGACGGTATGCGACCACACAAACCGTCGTCCTTCCCGGGGTCGCTTGGCTGGACGGTTCGAGCTCCCACTCTTGCCGCGCGCTACCCCGGAAGCCTCTTAGCCTTTAGTCGCCTCTTACGACAGGCAGGGGATACCGTAGACCTATTCTGATCCCGGAACTACAGGGATGAAGATTTTATCAACCTACGAAAAAGATATTGTCGGAAGTAGTATGTTTTCAGGTAATATGATTTTGGTGCAATATCCTTATCAGATATGTACCACTTTCTTACATAAAATAAATATCAACTCGATACAATTGATACCTTCATACTAAATTTAGTCCGATCTTTATACTAAATTTGTTTAAGCCTGATACAATATATCAAAAAATTCTGAAACTTTTGAATCTTTTGCGATCAAAAGCATGATTCAAGGTAACGGTAAATATAGGGAAATACTTATTCCTATAAAGGACTGGAAATGAAAAGGATCTCAAAAGAAATCCTTCCAGAAGTTTCGCTATTAAGATTCGTATAAATGGAGCGGAGACGTGTGAAAGTTCACATTCGCCTTATGACTCCCCATTCGCATTTTATGGATATTACCATCTACATCTTGAAGACGTTTTGATTAAAGTAGTTATCGAAGTTAGGACGCATTGAATTAAGGGAAACTAGTTAAAACTTTAGTACGGTTAAACAGGTTAATTTAATGGTATTCGTCTTTAATTCTACAATCTAGTCACATATTTCTGATTTGCGAGAATAATCGCACGAGACAAAATTTATTTATTTAAAAAAAAAAATTAAAACAGTCTAAAAACAACACTTTTTTTATATTCTCACACAAAAGATTCATAATAATATTTAAAAGTCAATTTGAACTTCAATACCATAGCATAAAGTTTAAATTTTAGTGGAGGGGTTCCGGGAAGGCTACACAATTAAGTGACGTTAGTATCGTATAAATATTATGTCAATATTTGTTAATAAATACGATAGGTAGCTGCCGAAAACGATAGGTAACAGTTTACATAGTACTTGACTATAAACAACATTTTTACTAGTTTTGAAGCTGGTGCTAGAATTACCAAGCTATTTGGTGTTATGTGGCTTGCTCGCGGGTTAGTTAACCCGCAAGCAAGCCACATAACACGTTTACAGCCACATAACAAGTTTAACCCTGTGATTTGTTGGTGAATTATTAGAAAATTTATTCCAAACACATCAGTTTAAATTGCAATTTAATTTCCACATTATAGTTGTACATTTTTTTATGAAAACCCCTCCCCTCGAGTTTATAATTTAATATATATCATATTATATATTAAATTATAAACTCCCCCCTTTGCCTCCGCAGGTCATCTTCATTAGTAATCAGAACGCTATATACAAATTTTCATACTGCTAAGTCCAGAAATAAGAAAATTTTATACAAATTTACTCCCCCATTTTACCCCTTCAGGGACCTTATTACCTGTCCATTTCACTCATACCGATTATTTTTAAAGTTATTCGAGAACTTATTTACCCATTTTCATACTTCTTAGTCCAGAAATGAGAAAATTCCCATACAAATTTTACCCCC
>MOOZ01001752.1:154931-168778 GCA_002930495.1 Cecropterus lyciades | reverse complement strand
TTACCATAGCAACATGAAAGTGTTATATTTGTAATGGTTCATTTTGCACATAGTAACATGAAAGTGTTATATTTGTAATGGTTCATTTTGCATATAGTAGCATGGAAGTGTTATATTTGTAATGGATCATTTTGCACATAGTAGCATGAAAGTGTTATATTTGTAATGGTTCATTTTGCACATAGTAGCATGAAAGTGTTATATTTGTAATGGTTCATTTTGCACATAGTAGCATGGAAGTGTTATATTTGTAATGGATCATTTTGCAGATAGTAGCATGGAAGTGTTATATTTGTAATGGTTCATTTTGCACATAGTAGCATGAAAGTGTTATATTTGTAATGGTTCATTTTGCAACTTTCATTTGTTATGCAATGATGACGTAAAATTTTCATTTTCTTGAAATAAAAAAGTGGGTTTTCATTTTTGAGAGATTCTTAAAGCGCGTATATATTACTGTTTTTTTTAGCATGAAATCGTCAGTTTGTTGATAGAAGATAGACTACGTCATTGGAGTTGTTTGAAGTATTTTATTCAATTTGCCTAAATTTTTAGTTCGGTCTCTTTCGTTCATTCTTTTAAATATTATTTTATTTCGTGAGTTACTGATATGTAAGTCACGAAATAAAATGATATTTAATAGGGTGATAATGCCATGATGGTGCAGACCGGTATAAATACAATTAGTGTATCTATCTGTTCTTTAATCCTTCTCATCGACGACTCCCATTTTGACCCCCTTAGAACCCAAAAAATATATCACGACTCCCCTGCTGCTTCTAACTTAATTTTAAAATGAAATCTGTACAATATTACTAATTTTATAATAAGATATCGTTTAAACATAATTTAGTACATAAACAAACGTCAAACGTCTAATTAAAGTTAGTTAAAAAATATGTAAAAAAAAATATTTCATACTGATTTTTAACAGAGGATTCGCGACCCCGTTATGGAAATTTGGCGACCCCCCAAGGGGTCGCGACCTACACTTTGGGAAACACTAATAACGTAACTCACCTCAGTGCCATCGCTGACCATGGTTGACATGTACACTATGGGTTCAGTCATAAGAGTCTCATCACCGAAGTTCCTGATTAGGACTCGTAAGCCAGCAGAACCGTCCACCACTGTAGACCTTGCTGACGCAGCGGTAGACGCTGCCGCTTCCCGTTGGGCTGTTAATTCCAGCAGTCTGGAATAAAGAATCACTTATCAAAATTTTTGAATTAAACTGGTTGCTACCATAGCTATCATCAATTATCAGCTTTGACCATGCAGTCCATCTGATGGTACCTAGACACTGCCACCTACGGGTTTCTATGAAACATAAAACAAAAAAAATACAAAAGCTCAAAGCTAAAATTAAAACAGTTTCTACAGTAAAAGAATTTTCTAGGTGGTAAAAAGGTATGCTTTGAATAGTCCGGTACCGTAGCCACTTATTTCTAGAGAGAAGCAGTTCTTGCGCTGTGGTGGGAGGGTGTGGAACTGCATGCTCGTATACTACTCCAATAAAAAAAAACATTCGTACCTTGCGAAGGTCAATGTCCTGATGTCCTGAGCTGTGAGGAATATCTCGAACTCTCTCTCTAGTGTCTGTTTGATCTCCACAGCCATCATACTGTCCATACCAAGCTCGGCAAGCGACACCTGCTGTGATACCGTCTTCAGATCCTTGATACCTGGGGTAAAGGATTGATATGTTTATCTTATATCTTTTGCTCATCTCTTATTATTTCAGACTGACCGAAATACTTAAAACAAAACGTCAACAGGTTCAAAATTTTAATATTTCTAGTTATAGGTATGCTAAAATAATAAAAATGATTAGTCAATAAAAACTACTATATTTATACGTAAGCCAATATTCTAAATGAGGATTTTAGGAAAACGACAAATAAGGCGAGCAATAAAACAAAAAAAAAAACAAAAAAGATCATATCGTATCACATCCAGACCCATTTCCTGGATTCTTACGACATCTACGGGAAGAAAGCGAGGGGCGCTATTCAAGACAGACACCATGGGGAGCAACACGAATGCATACCCATAATTGCAGCAACAGCGTCTACGATGTTTCCGCAGCCGGACCCTCCAGCCTTCTTTTCTGCGACCACGATGGAAGATACGATAGCGGCATCTTGCTTCAGGAACTTGTCCAAAGCGAGGAGGCAGGAGGAGATCCTCTGCTGCAAGGTGCCACCGATTTCTAGCTGGACATCGTCGTCCTGCATGTCTGCTACTAGACCCACCTGGATAATTTGTTTTTTTTTTATTCCAGAAGTATCGATTTTGTATGGTTTGATGTTAATTGGCATTTTTTCCAGTGTCGTGGTTGCCATGGACAAACACAGATAACAATACACAATCACCCAGACCGAGAAATTAAATCGACATTCATTATTCAGATTTGTCTAGTCTAGGATCGAACCCAGAACCCAGTTTATCAGATGGTCACTGCCGCAAAAGGATATTTGTAATCAACCCCAGATCATTAATCTTACTCGTATCTTAGGTTGGGCACTGATGCGTTGCTATCCCTGAGAACTAAGTTGGAACGCCACAGATATAATTACGTGTCAAACATTATATTCTTCACTCCAGGTCAACTCTTACAAATTCCAAAAGACAAAAAAACAAAAATAAATAATAACAATGATGTACTAGTTTTCATATTAGAAAAAAGTGTAATTGGACAAGGCCGTGAAAATAGCAAGTTAAGACAGAAGCAGATATTTAGTAAAATTAAAATTTTAAACACCCATTAGCACACGCCTCATATGAAAAATATGCTATTACTGACTGAATCTACTCCACATTTAAATACCGTTCAGCTGGCAGAGGCAAAATGAAATATTACTCACACCGTCACGTAGATGAAGGCCGAAATATTTCACATAATTAATTAAGTGAAAATGTTGATGCCAGTAATTGATGTTGATATAATTGTGGAGTGTTTTTGATTAAATATACCCGTGGTTTCACGGTGTGTTGTGAACACGACATTGAAAGCAAGAAGAGAAAATTGCAATTGAGGCGTGTGTTTTGATAACAATAGACTATTTGGATGAGGCATCGATAAGCTGACTTTAACACGTGACTCATAGTTTAAAATCCATTGCATATATATTTGTTTCAAAATAAAATAGCATTCCGCTGTGCATTAGCTAGTTGCTAGTGCTGTTTTGACTGTGTTAAAAGTCATAGAAAAAATATCTTACCTTAATAAACTAATTCAAAAATGAAGGCTGATGTAATTTTTAGTCTTTGCTGGATACATTGAATCCATTTGACGAACCGCGTGGTCACCATATCAGTCTGACACGCCATGGCGTTTGGTTTGAAACCCAGCCAGACAAACACCTGAATCATGAATCTATGTTGCTGTTCCTGGTCTGAGTGATTATGTATTCGTCTTTGTGTGTGCCTATGGTACCTACGACGCAGGAGAATATCCTAGTGTCGGGCTATGAATGTCGAAACCGTTATTATTTTTGGTTTAGGCAAAATATATAGTAATCTTACGTCAGCAATAGCTCCCCACTGAACAGCAAGGGCTGGGAGACCGAGCTTCTTCCGCCATTCGCAGATCCTTTCCATCACGGAGTTAGACCAGCCGTAGTTGGTCTGACCGGCATTACCTCTTCCACAGGACACGGAGGAGAATATCACGAAGTTCCTGAATTTGGACGAGAAGATAAATTATTAATAATGTCTCTAATGTTAGGCTTTGTGCATCTGCAAAAAATTTACACAGAAATGTATGTAAATCCGCATAAGATCAGCTACATAACTATTGTGCCGATTCTGAGCAACTGCTCAACTAAAAAACAAAAAACAACATTGATCGCGTTAAGATAAATACTAGTAGTTGTAAACTATCGACTAACAATTCAATGTGTATTACCTCGACAATCGATTCGCGACTATTTAAAGACGTCCGATTTAGAGGTGAAACTGGGAAACTAGTACATAAACACCGCACCAGACTGTCTAATCGTCATGAAATCGTACAAGCACACTATTCGACTAAACTATTTATTCGATATAATAATTTAACAACATATCGTCGATTAAATAGAAAAATGACATATTTCAAAATTTTTGGAAAATAAGATTATTACATAAAACGAGTCTTCAATCAACATTATTTTATATGANNAAACGTAATGTTCACTAGATGTCGCAAGTGTCATTTCGATATTCTACGGTCATCCTGCATTTTGATTGTAGAAAAATGTCCCTCTGTCATTTGTAACCCGGCCATGAAACTGAGCTCATGTGCGTTTTTAAAGTAAAGTGACATCTCTCGAAATAGTGTTTGGATACGACTCAATTGTAATTGTAATTTTCCTAAAATTAAAAACTTCAAAGGCCTGTATTGTAAAATTTGTTCTTTTTGAATAACGTCATTTTTCCATTTAACCGACGATATATGGACTAGGAATTCGTTAGGAGATTCTTAAAATACCAAGAATATATGTAGTTTCATTTAAAAAATACTACCACTGTTTATAGAATCATTGTACTGAACAAATTCGTGTCGGTAAAATTTAATATTCTGACATTAGTGAGAATATCCATTAGTGCACGCTTTGCCATTAACTATTAATCACATTTTTTATTATGAAAGCAAATGTCAATTTGTTTATCTCTAACAAGTACTTCGATAAGGCAGAATAATTGACTCTGACTTTTAGGAAATTAACCGTGGAAAACGAACACTTTCAATACTCAAAACATGACGGGTCAGACATTTTAATCTAGTTTCGTTCTATATACAAGGCTGGGTTATCTAAATTGTTTGTTACCTTTTGGCACTGTACGTGGATGTCAGTTACCGGATAACGGATTGGATTAAACGGAGATGTCCATACTGTTGTTTGTTTTAGAATTCCCGGTCTAAACTTCGAAATACCGGTAAAAACTATAAAAACGACTTTTGTGCTACGATATAAAAGATCTACACAATGTTACGGGTTATATTGTAAATGTTACAAAGACGAATCAAACCTCGTTAATATCTACAGATATTGAACCCAACATTCAAGATAAAATGCTATTCTTATATATACTGTTTACATATGTGTTTATATCTTTTTTTATAAGGCAGAGAAATCTTAAAGGATTCTCTTCTACCCAGGGTAGGGGAAGTAGAAGGGGTAGTTCGGACTTCCACCAACATAAACTCCGCGCTTTTCCTATGGATGCTCAGTGCCAGGTTACGAGAAAGCGTTAACATTACATTCGTGGTCCGGTAACACCGGCCGGCGTTGGTGTTAGTGTTGGTGTTACGTCAGCAGCTGGGGCCCCTCCCTTTCGAGAGAAGGCCCCACTAATTAGTACCCTTCATATGATGAGCATGTAAAACGCGTGCACGACATTTCAAGCTCTTATAACAGGAGTTGGATTCCTCCGAATCTGTCTCCGAACGTTTTATACCTATACTAACCGTACCGCGCAGACAAGCCTGATCTGGCAAAATTTTGTATAGAAAAATATGATTTTGTTTGCCACAGCACATCCTCATTCAATTCATAGTTACCAATCTAGTATTAATTAAATGTATTTAAAACCTTTTCATTTATGCGCTTTCCATATATGTCCATACAAGTTGAAAAGCATATAAAAATGATGCATACATTTTCGGTGTCGTTGAAACAGTTATTCATATTTTAAATATTTTAAAATATATTCTCCATTACCATCCTCGTATTCCAGTTTATAGGTGAAAGCACTGAATAAGCCAAGTGTGAAAGGAATATTTAGGCCACGCACGTTCACGTCGATGTTCTTTTATGAAAATACGAATGTGTAAAAAATATTTTCCAGCTTAATTTTTTTTCCAATGACATTTATGGATTTTTAAGAGTAAGCTTTTATTTTAATTGGAAATTTTAATATGCTATTCTGGACATAAAACACAGTAAATTTTATTTTATATAGACTTTCCTTTTTTTCATGATAAGTTGGTTAGTTGATACATTTAATCAATTTTGATAAGGTTGAAACGGGCTCCAAGAAAAAATTAAAACAGGGTTTTTAACGGTACTTATAAATATGGATGTTTTTCACATCCTTCAAAACCAAAGCTGCATTGTTATGTTAAGAAAAATAAATGAAAAATTGGCTTCAATGTTAATGAAAAAATCTTCAAACAGGACAGCCTTCTGTAAACAAATCTAGGATAGGTCGAGAAAAAAATTAGAGAGTATCCGAATTTTTTTTTTCGCCGACCGCCGCTGCTGGACCTTCGCTTCCTCGGACCTTCCCCGCTCTTAACAAAAATAAACCTACCTCCAAGGGCATTAATGGTAAAATTGTATTAAATAATAATTTACATAATTTTACTTACTTCAACTGGGGACACAGTTTCCTCGACAGCTTATCCAAATTCATAGTTGCCAAGGCTTTGGGTCCGAATGAAGTTTTGAAGGTTTCTGGGGTCTGATTCTGGAAGATAGAGTCCTTTAAGATCACAGCCAAATTGAAGATAGCCTCCACAGGTCCCATTGCGTTGGCCATTTTCAGCATTTCTTCACAGCCAGCTTCGGTGGTGACGTCGTGGGTGGATATTTGGACATCAGCTCCATAACCTGCCCATGCTCTGAAAGGAATATTGTTATCAGTAAAGATCAAATATCAAGTATTGAGTGTTATACGTTATATTCGTTGTCTACGGTTTTTTTCTGTGTTAAATACAGGCCTGCAGCATTCACGTCACAGTTAATAACCTAAACTTATCCACTTTTTTTCTAATATTGAAGTATCAAACAACTATGCAGTCCACCTGATAATAAGTGGCTGTTCCCACCCATGGACATAATATACACCGTAATACACCCCAGATGAGTCTTAATTATGTTTAAGGAGGACTAAGTTGGAATTTCTCCGTTAATAATGCCTTACAACCTTCGAACCAGAATACAATAGCACGTAAGACTGCAGTTATTGGGCAGAAATAGATGTGACGGTGTCGCCTTAAATTATGCATTGCGTTATGATTAGTAATCATTATTTTACCTGAGTCGTGAAGATTGGTATCCATTGCTGATACCACGTCGTGACGTAAGCAGGACCTTCCTAGCGCCTCTCAAAATGAGCCAGTCAGCCAACTCGAGACCGAAGCCTCCAAGACCACCGACAACTATGTATACAAATTCTTCGTAGCATGTATACCTAGGAAATAGTATAGGCATATATTAGTTTCATAATAAATTATTTATGTTTCTATCAGCATTTTCAGGACCATAGCTAGACATTGGCTTCCTCTTAAGGGCTTTTTTCGCCAATTGTTCCCGCAACTGATATGTTAGTTGATGACCAGTAGCAGTTGGTGTGCAGTAGGTGTTATTGTTACACAGAAAGATGCTTAATCCGTTTCTTACATTTTGTCTCTTAGTCGTCTCCAACGATATCCATGGGAAGAGAGGGAGTGGTGCAATTCAATACTGAGTGGTCATAATTAATTATATTATGATATAAACACTAAAATTGGCTAAGTGTAAATAGACTTCACGCTATAATGTCAATTTTATATTCATAAATATTAAGGCTAATACGGCCTTTACGATTATCTTATTTCTTATCTATATTATGAAAGTGGAACTTTGGATGGTTGTATGAGTTAAAGGATGGATGTATGTTACTCTTACACAAAAAACATAAAAATGGATTTGGATGCAAGATAGTTTATGATATGATATAAGAAGGATCAAGATAGTTTATGACCTGGGTTACCATATACACTACTCTTGAGCTTGGTAAACTTCTCGCAAATAGGCGGATTTGTGTCTAGAAGCTAATTATGAAAATAAAGAAGTATCACAGATAGTCATTTAAAGAAAGCTTTTATTACCTTGGCAAGGCTTCAATAGGCATAATAGAAGGCTTTACTGGACGGTTGCTACGTTCTTCATCACGTAATTTCACGATAACCTGAGGAAATAATATAATATTGAACAATACAATAGAAATAATAGAAAAGGGAATTAGCGAACCGCGGGGCTAAACGGTTACCGTACCGGTCTAACAGGCAGTATTAATCAAATAAAAATAAAAGAAAGTCTTGAAATAGTTGGTTAAGTTCGGATACCTTGCCAATATGTTTGCCGGCGGCCATGTAACGGAAAGCAGTTTCGATTTCATTCTTGTCGAAGGTGCAGTAGGTGAGCGGTCTGACTGCTCCACTCTCAATACCAGTGAGGAGGAGATCTTGGAGGCGCTGGTGGGAGAAAAAAGCGAAGAATAAAGATCTCTGCTGCACTAGGCGGAAATTGACGAAGATAGTTTTGTTCGTGTCAGCGAGGTTAAAGTGTCAACAAAATCCCGAAAATGAAAAAAAATTGCAATTTTTTTAACATTGAGGAAGTAAAAATAGCTGCTTCAATCAATTTTGTATATCAATAAAAACACGAATAATAGGAATATGGTTTTGTTGAAGTTAAATTGTAGAAAATGTCAATGACGAAAATTAAAATACAATTAATGTTTTATGCTCCTATCGTTTTTACTTCACGACCTAGGAAACCTTTTCAAAGTTATTTTTCTTTGGATCTTTGTTTATAAACCCTTCAAAGTATTTTTTAAATTTACTCAGTTCCGTAAAGTATATCTGAAAATTTGTACGTATATTCGATGATTTAGAAATATATGAACGTTACGAATGATAATCCGCTCTTATAAGATGATGTTTAAAATTAGACTACAAAGAAACAACTAACCTTTCTAAACTCGAAGCTTTGGTCAAAGATGTAGTCCAACATGATCCCGTGGAACGAGGTCTCCTTCAGCAAGAAGTACATGCCAATGGGCGTGTTGTTACTGATGTCGAATTTACCAATCTCAAGGAACCTGCCTCGGTAATTGAGACAACGAACGGATGCCTGTGGGAAAAGTAAACAGGTTAAGTCAAAGGAAATAAACGAGAAACTTAGAGTGCAATAATAATGAAATATTATTAGTATAACAATAAATACACGAAATTAAATAATGTAATGAAAAGAAAATGTCGTAAGAAATAGTAACGTAAAAGGAATAAAGAAGAAGCTAAGAGTGCACTAATAATAAATAGAAAATTGTAGCTCAAATTGAAAACGAAAATTATAACATTGAAAGAAATTGTAAATAATACAAATAGGTTAAACTGTACCATTAATTTAAAGAATCTAATTAAACTATCACGTTCATTTAAAAAACAGTTACCCTGCATGGATTTGTGGTTTTCTTTTATAACAATTGACGTGTCTCAGTTAAAATACTCTTTGGCTACATAATCATTATTTTTAAAGTAAAACTTCTTTAGAATCGTTGTGATTTAAGACTCGATGGAACCAAAATGCGTTTGGAAAATAGTTGTCGGCGCTACAACTAGATGGCGCTGTACCCTTTCTCAACCACGCTAACGATTTTCTTCGTACTTTGTATAAGAGCTTAAGTTTGAGATATGAGGAATTAGATGCCTGAATATGAGCTGCAGATTACTTAATTGACTTAAGTTTCACTTCTGGCTTGTATGACACACACACACTTTTTTATTTACTTTGTGTTCATAATGTACAATATAAATTAAAGTTACCTGTAGTTTCTCATCAGACAAAGAATTCAGCACAAGGTCGACGCCCTTTCCATTAGTCTCTCTACGGATCATGTCTTCGAATGATGTATCACGGGAGTTGCCAATGTGGCTATCTGTATGAACAAAATAAGATGGTTTATTTTTACTATTTTCTTGCACTTTATTCTATTTATATTCATTAATCGATTCATGACTTTTTATTATGTTTCATTATTTATATTTTAATACAGGACAGTCCATGTGAGGAATGTTTGCTAAATTTCAGTGATTTCCGACCAGTTTTGCGTGAAAGAGTATCTTATAATTTTAGTATGTCATCATACGTTATTAGTGACAGTAGCTACATACGTATCACGTAGACGCTCGTCACTACTTTTCATTCATAGGTCTCACCCTTAAGTTGCGGGAATAGCTTCTTGATGAAAGCCCTCTTCTCAGCGGTACCCACAGTTGTGAACACTTCGCAGCCGAAGTGGAGCGCCACGTTGATAGCGGCCTGTCCCACACCACCGGACCCGGCGTGGATGAGGATCGATTCACCACGTTGTAGTTGTCCAACCATTATCTGTAAAAAGAAAATTATAAAACTTATTTTCGTGGCTACTACTTCCTATAGATAAAAATATATCCTAAATATATCGATGTTTTTTTCTCTCTTTGCCTTTCTGGCATATTTTTTAATCATGAATTTCCATTTTTTTATATCACCGAAGTAATAAATGAGCATGCAGTGTCATGTGCTGCTGTATTCTGGTCTGAAGGGTGTGGTAAGGTAGACACTCTATCCGAAGCATTCCAAGCTAGTTCTCAGGAGTAGCATTGCATCATTGCTAACCTCAGGTAAGACTCTGATCTTACCGGGTTTGATTACAGATGTCCATGAGCGGCAGTGGCAACTTACCATCAGATGGATTGCATGCTCGTTTCTACTTCCACTTTATAAAAGAAAAAAACATTCTTTTCATCTTTTTTTTTTTCAATTAGAACTACATCAGATCAATACTCATTTTGATCAATACAATATTGTAACAACTCTAAAAACCTAATAAAAGGTATAACTTATTTAGGAAATCATGAAAAAATAAAAGAATCTTCTGGCATATTAAATGTATTCGCGACAGTTGTCTAAATTAATATAACCTCAGACCAACATTAGATATACATATTTAGATAATAACGTTAAGAAATATATTCGAGTCAATAAAGGATAAAAGTTTTAAAAAGAAAAAGATAAAAAAATACTGTATTTGAGATGAGTGAATGAGTTTCTAGAACTTACCATAGCGTAGTAAACGGTACCGTAAGCCACGGGTACCGTAGCCGCTTCCTCCAATGTCCATTCATCTGGTATAGACCAGATGAGAGCCCTGTCACCTTCCACCATGTTGGCCATACCAGCGTTGCGCACCATGGCCATAACACGTGTTCCACTGTTAAGGATGGACAGAAATAATACACATAGAAAGAAGGAATGAAAATATTTTTACTCTCGATATTACAACACGCTGACCCATACTGTACACTGAATACAAAAGTACAATATCCTTAACTAACTTAAAGAATAACAAATCAATGATAAGAGGGCAAGGAAAATGGATCAGCATTTTTATGGCCAAAGACCTTGGTCCCATATAGCGTTGTTTTTAGCTGCTCTCTACTTCCTTGGATGTTGTATGGGGGGTGGTTGTAAACCTACCAAGTAAGATAAATGATTTAGACATTTATACTCTTCTAGTGCCAATGCTTTCCATGTTATGTCCCTGGACATGTGCCTCTTTGTACAGCTGAAGGAGACCTGGAGCGTACTCTATCAATTGTACTTCTGATGATAACGCATAAATATGATATTAATGAGTTGATCTGGTAATCCCAGATGCGGATCAGAGCAACGCGTAAAATAGATGCCCTTATCGCTTAGGCTTAATGGATTCATCTCGATAACTGTCATAGGTTTTAGTGCATAAGTTGTATTTTTTATTATGAAAATCTAATTTTGTTGTACTAACTTAGCAGTCCGACCAACGATCTCGAAGCCTTGTACGCATTCCTGTGCCAGTCTTCCACGAGCCACAGCGTCTACTGTGACACGTCCCGTGGCCGTCATGATGTCACGGAAATTAAGAGCTGAGCAGTATACCTTGAAGAAAAAGTGTAAAGATGAAGATTTTAAAAGATAGAGATGGATTAGAAAAGATAAATTTTTGAAAAGAAGAAACGAGATAATATTTTAAATAAATTAAGATATTTATATATTTAATATTTTATATATTTATATATATATTTTTTCTTTCTTTCATACAAACACTGCTTCATTTTAATTACAATAGAGGCATAGTACGAATGTTAACTTCATTTGAAAATATTTACAAACGCATTCAGCTCTATAGTTGTTTTTTTTTAACTTTAAACATGTTCTTCTTAAACTTATTGAAATGAAAAAAATCTAACGTTAACTATTATTTATATATTATATATTATTATAACCATAGCGCATACAAAAATTAAAATTGTTTTAGTTTACTGTTTGTGGGTCCATTAGATTTTTTATATCCGTTGGGTGTCAAGTGTATCGATGTACACAAAAATGAAAACGATCTTCTGCTACAATACTTACATGTATAAGAACGCTATCTGGATTACTGAAGGGTTTGTCAGCCCTGATCGGTCCTTCGAGCCATCTCAACGATGACAAATCTCCAATCGTCAGGGTATTGACAAAAGCATGGTCCGCGCGAATATTTTCTAAGTCTCCGAGCAATAGATGACGGTATGTACCCCATTGGCCCTGTACAAAAATCGCTTTGTAAGAATATACGATTACAAAATTGAAGATTAAGTATAAAAAAAGATTTCTACACTCATATTTCAAGAAGAACACGAAGACAAGACAGTTCAATATCTTGACCTTCCCAGGGATCACATTAAAATTGCCTAGAAGACCATCTTCTTTATGTATCAACCTATATTAACAAATGTAAACGTCATATGGAACCTAATCTAGATGCAACGATCATTATTATTCATACAAATCAAAATGTAACTCACGTCTTGTAGAACATTTAAAGCCAGATCTTTGTCCAGTTGCTCCTCATAAATTTCTAAGTCAGGATTGAAGGGTGGAGCCGCTGGGTCAGCTATCAACATGCCGTAAACCACTTCACCACCTGGTTCTCTTCTTAGGCAGTTAACTAAACCTAACAAACCATTGATATGCTCATCTTGAGTATACAGCACAATCTTTTGTCCATCTTTAAGTTCTTCCTTGACTTTGTCGATCCATGCGTATGTCTGATCTGCCGTGGCAATCTTAATAAATTTAGATGGTCTAGACCCAACTCTCTTTCTTAAGAGAACGATATATTCAATACCAGTATCTTGGATGTTGATGATGTCGTATTTATCAGCATAGTCTACCGGGTTAGGGAGACTTTTTTCACGGCTAATAATGAAGCATTTGTCTCGTAAAGTCCCAATAGCAGATTGGAGCACCTGAGACCTTTGTAATAGATTGGCGCCAATGAACAAAATGGTGTTGGACTCTCCGGAAAATTTCTTATTTTCCACAGTGATGTTAGATGGCATTTCTATCGGATCTTCGGATATTAGCAAAAGTTCAGCTTGCACAAGAGGTAAATCTCCAAGGATTTCACCAACTTCTACAATTATGGGTTCCAAACTGTTATTTTTGTATTCTTCATCTACAACCTCTATGCTTTTTACTTTGTAAGTTTGAATATTCTCAAGTATCAACTGGATATTTGCACGGAGAATGTCTTCCATCTAAAAAAAAAAAACAACAAGAGAACATTTAAGTTTGGAATATGTTACATCAATAAGTTCTTGTAATTTTTGTTTCTATCGTATAACTTTTGTTTACCTTCATCTTTTGCTTGCCAAAGTTGGGTACGAATTCATTCTTTTCAAGCACTGGAACTCCAAGAGGAATCTTTTTGGGAATTGGTGTGGCGTGCAGTCCACGAATTTCTACACCACCAGATCTAGTAAGTTGACAAATTATTCTTTATTGTTATGTTTTTGTAAGATCAATAGTTTTAAGTATTACGGGAAACTTTTTTTAGTTAATGTAAGATGTTACCATAAGTAAAGTGAAATTATGCTAAATATCCTTTCAAATATAGCTTTATTCATTTTTTTATAGAAATCTGCTTTTCTACATAGAAAGGGTTGTTGAGCTATGATTAATACTTTTCTAAACCTTATTCTGAGAGAAAATATTAATATCTATACTAATATTATAAAGCTGAAG
>MOOZ01001752.1:96098-110737 GCA_002930495.1 Cecropterus lyciades | reverse complement strand
TACGCCTGGCAGATGTGAAACATCGTGTTCGTACAAGTAATATGCATAAAACAAAATTGAGACAGGAACTAAATATATAGCATAATGAAAATAACGCCATTTACGAACAGTACCCCGCACTAGAACTAACACCGGAGCTCGATTAGTTTTATTCGATACTTAATAGTTCGGACAATGTATAACAGAAGGCGCTAAAATAGATACGGTGTGGCGATCGCAACGCGAAAAATCAAGTTTTATTTCAAATAAAAAATTGATAATTGTAGTAGTATTTTTTAATAACAGTAATGTTTTGATTATTCATTAAAAGTATAGGCAAACTTCATTGGATTTCATTTTTCAGTTTCTTTCAAAAGGTTTTTTTTATAAGTATAATATAGAACTAGTAAGTGGGCTCACAATCTATCTGATAAGTGGCATTTGTCGCCCATGGACATCTGTAAAGGATTAGGGTTCTACCTGAGTTTGACTAGAGATGCGTTGCTACCCCTTAGGATTACATTGGACAGCCTCGTATAAGTGTCTTTCCCTTACCACACGCTTTAAAAAGAACACAGCAACGCTTAAGAACCTTGTTAGAAAGAAGTACGTGTAGCGGTATTTACTGCTATTTTTTCTATAAAATGGGATCGATATATTAAAATATCATTGGTTCTGGATATTTTAAATCAATGTCATTATTTAAAGTAGTTACGGCATCGTGAAGAGCATTATGATATATAAATAGGTTTAGTGAATGCTACAGAATTGATCAGAACTGATTTAACTACTTTTTTATGTTCCAGCGAACATAATGAGTACGTGTAGTGTGAAACATGGCCTCTCAATCGAGTTTGAAATTCCTCGGACCTCTGATTTTTCAAGGTTATGTGTGTATTTGAAATAAGTTATCATTTACACAAAACAGTGAAGGAATAAATATTTTAACGACGTGTGTAACTTTTGTTTTGTTTAAAATAACAATTTAATTTAGATAGCCATAAAATATATCCAAGATATATCTAAATATCCAAGAGTGACCAAATAAAGTTGACTTTATCGGCATATAAAATACTTTTATCGAACTTTGGTTCGATACAAGTATTCGATACAAGAAGCTATTAAAATTTGACTGCAGTCTAACTTGTACTAAGAGCTTCAAAAAGTAGGTCATACAGAACTAAACGTACTTACATAAGTTTTGTTCCGGTCGTCTTACTTTTTGTATCATCAGTTGTGTATTGTTGGTTATTGTTTTCTTATTAGTGATATGGAAAGTAATATTATATATAGTGCGTGGGAAGGAGAATACCATGGAATAAAAATACATTTTAGATAGAGCAGATTTTTACTAGACCATCCATTACAACATTGACTTGTACCCAGGTAACTAATTATAATTATGTTTCATATCCAGAAGCCCATAGTTTAAACAATTAAATTTAATCAAGGAACGAAGATAACAAGACATTATTTTATTCTGGGCATTGAATAAACCGAAAACTCTTTCCATTTAGAAGATAAGTTTCACAATTATTGTTCTTTTCAAAGAGATCCAGAACATCAGGGCTTAGATGTTGGTTTATAATTGTTGCACAGCGAAGATCCTGTGCTATTTGCCCCAATGGTGTGTCCAATTCGTGAATTGTGATTGGTTGTTTCGAATAACGCTGCATTGTGATTGGGTCGAACGTTGACGCAGAATGCAGCAGCACAATTTTTGATTTCAGTTCAAATGATTCGTTTTGATATGCCCTAAATTGTTCAATTCTTCCAAGCGCTGCGTTTAATACAGCCCGAATGAACTGAGCTGTATGTCCATTATGACCAACAAGTTCTTCTACGCAAATGTCTACCTTATCTTTCCAATTCCGTGCTTTGTTTACTTCATGTTCTATTTTGTCAAACGCATTATCATCCTCTTTTATTAAGTTGACCATATGCTTGGCAACAGCATCTTCTAATTTCACACCGTCTTTATTTAAAGATTTGATTATATCCTCGATGGTATTTTTCAGTTCTTCTGGAGTTGGGCCAACGCAGAAAATTGTTCCTGTCTGACCTGGAAATTTGTATTTATGATAAAAGAAATAAAATCCGGTTGTTTTAGTTAGAATACACCATTCATATAAATTAAATGTATTTGTGCCTTATAACTGCATTGAACATCAATAACCAATGAGTTAAATTTTATAGTGTTTTTTAAAAGATTAATGTGCATATTGTTTTTACATATTATGTTAAAATTTCCCAAGATAGAAGAAGGGAAAAATTGGATGTTCACCAACTTTTTAACATTGTAACTTGTTAATGTTAACGCTTATTTGTAACCTATTACGTGTTATTTTTTATTTATTACTGATCATTAATAAATGAATTAATAACTCTAAATATATTAGATTTAATGTTTTATTACGTGTCTTACCATCTTGTTCCAAAATTTTAGCTGTTTCTAATGCTAACAGGCTTCCTGTTTCATAACCAAGGAGATAAAAATTGTCTTTAATCTTCATCTTGTTTTTTAGGGTCTGTAAATAAATACATATTTAATGTATAAAACATAATCATATTTTATCACAGGTATATTTTTATCCATCCATCCTTCATTTATCAAGTATGGTTTTGTGACTGAATGCCAAATTCAGAAAACTTACAGTTTCCTCATGTTATTATGTATTATTTAACATATTTTACTCAGAAACTACGAATTGTACATATATATCGATTAAATTGAAAAAAAGTGATAATTTGGCTTCAAAAAAGATGTTCTAGGGCTATATCTATATCGTCATTTGTGGAATATACATGACCATTTACTATTAAATCATATAAAATTATACGAGTATACGATTTGTTACCAGAGCATATCTTTGGGCAATATCTTGAATAGTTTCACGAGGTTTCTGATATCCAGATTGAAGTGAAAACACCGGAATTTTCAATCTTTCGCACAACAGAGTAAAACGATTGTGGTGGCCTTCCAAGCCTGGTACCACGCATAGCGACGGCTTGTCAATTTCAAACTCATCATCTCGCTAGAAAATTAAAGCACAGATCATTTGTTGAAAATATTGGTGTACGAAAGTATGTTGTTGATCATTCATTGTCCTTAAGTTTTCGATATTCGTTGTTTTTATTAAATATTTTCATACTTTACTGTTCCTTGAGATTTTACTACACAGCTTTATAAATAATTTTCTATGCAAGGGTACATAAAGACATTTTAAAACAGCCAATAAACAAATACTATCAAAAATTATTTAAATGTCGGTTCGATTTAAGTTTTTTTTTTATCAGATTGAAGTAGCAAAAGATCATGCAGCCCACCCCATGGTAGGTCATCACTGCCGTCCATGGCTATCAGCTACTTCTTACAGAATAGGAGTCTATCTAAAGTCGATCACGAGGACCAAGACGACCGCCTCATATATAGCTTATATGTGATGTGCTCGCTTGAGCATAGAGAGAGAAAATCAACCGTAGGGACCTTTACGTGACACATCGTGATGGCTACTTTGTTAAGTAGCTCATTAACCACTCACCGCGTACTTAGCACGACTCTTCATTAACACAGTAGATGTACCCGCAAGAACTTCATCAGGATCTATGTAAGAATAGAAGATTTGTAGACCCCTTAAATCTTCGAAGCCAGACCATGATGAACTGTTGTCTATTTCGCGAATTCTGAATTGAATAGAAAAGACCGTACTCTGAGATGTAGAAGGATTGATGTTAGAATATATGCGCAACATATAAAGAAATGGTATCATATAAGAAATTATTTTTAAAGGGGCGCCAAATGTTCGACAGTATTGCGTAAACTAGAACGAAATACCATCATATCGACCTTGAAGGAATAAGTAAGTGAAACAGTGAAATAGAGAATCCTGACAAGAAGAATGATATGAGAATGAGAATAAGCTTAAGCACATGGAGACAGAAAAGATCTGGCATAGTTAGTTACTTACTGTTCAACTGTCAATGCAGAAATTGCATTTTCCTCAAAATATATATTATAAGCATCCTTTAGATACGCTTTGATCGTTTGTGATTTGATTTCTGGGAATCCTAAGTACTGCAAAGTTGCATTAGCTGCTGGATTTGTTGCTATTTCAATACCTAGAAATGAATTAATATATTAAAGCGGACATATTAATTCTATATTCGATTATGTACATATATATAAAATAGTGAGAAATTTAAAAATAAAAAAGAAATTTAAAAGTAACGAATCATGTAACGTAAGCGTCACACTTTTAAATCAGGTATTTTCATGAATCCAATGATGCACGTCAGCCACGGACTTTTTCAATATTATTTTTAAATTATCTATTGGTTCATAATAATTTATTCTGATTCTAACATTAATTTATCATACCTGCTATAGTGGCTAGTTGTTTGAGCAATGATGGTTTGCTTGTTTTAGGATACACGAATACGTTGTCACACGAAGATGCAAGAATTTTGGCCATAGCTTCGATTGCTACACGCCTGGTTATTGTTGAAGTATTATTTATAGTTGCCTGTAATTCAGTTTGAAGCATGTTTGTCATATTAATAGATGAGACAAATAAAAACAATAATACTAGTAAAAAAATACAAAAAGTAGAACTGACTTCTATGTCACAAAAGAAAGCAAAAATAATTTAAATAAATGTTAGCTCAGTAAAAAGCCTCGAAGTTGGCGCTCATTATAAAATTATTCACTGACAATACACTCGAACTTTTCATTTTTTGAAGTCGGTTAAAAATAATAAACACTTTAATTTTTTTTTATTTTATAAAGTAACGATCATAAAATATTGTTCAAGAGTAGAGAAATAACAAATATGGAATGTACTGACGTCTTTTAATTGATGCAAATGTATTACTGTAACTGGTAATTTGCTTATTATACGGCTTGAGTAAATTTCATTACCAAATAAATGATCAATAGAAGACACGACGAAATGTCTGGAAATAAATAAATGCTTGAGTTAAGAAAATCTGCATTTGGAAGTAAGTATGATAGTTAATTATTGTGATATAGTTAGCAGGGTTTTGATTTTCTATGTTTGTTTCCAAAAAATACTTTCTACATGTACGTAAATGATGAAATTTATATAAATTTAGACTAACTATTAATTTATAATAGCGTAATCAGTATTTTATTAAGTTGATTTGTAGTCTCATAATAAAATAAATTACTATCAGTTTCATATTTCGAGAGATAAACTAAGCGTTTGATTAAATCATTGAAATAAACCATGAATTATTCTTTTCCATGCCTCAAATGTCTGCTTTTGTATTCGTTTTGTAGTTTACTGACTAGTGTAACTTTAACATTTTCAGGTTAGCTTAGAACTACTTACTTTAGTGATGGACACAGTTTTCTTGAAACTTCATCTAACTTTGTAACATTAGTATCAGCATTCGCAACATTTGTAATAAGTGTGAATATTCCTTCGATAGGTCCGATACGTGAAAGACTTTGTACAGTTGACTCCACATTTGTTTTGACAAAATTTTCAGACGAAATTTGTGTTTCCACGCCCATTTTTTGCCAACACCTAGTAGGAGAAATTGTTGAAGTATTTTACATATAAATAGATTTTAAACGAGAAATAAAACAAAGAAATAAATACTTATAGATAAAGAAGGGAAAATTTAGACTTAGTTACTATGTTTAACTATACATCTTGCATTAGTAGATAAATAATGCACGGACTATTTCAATTTTATTTTTAAATTATTTTCTATTTCCTTGATTTAATCTCTTAATGCTTATGTGATCCACAACAAGAAAGAAGAGGGTTTCAATTGTATGCCGAACCAAGCTTACTTTATCTTATATTTAAGATGACCAGGAACAACCGAGCAATGTAAATGTATTTTCTTAGCACCGTGGCTTATAAGCTTCTCGATAAACTGAATGCCCAGTATATCATCACAGAAGACCAACTGCCATTCATCTGGCGAACAGATGAACCTGAAAAATTATTTGTATTGGAATAAATTATATTTAGCAAAAGGTGAAATGAACTACGAAAGTCAAAAGTATTATATAGATTTTTTAATCTAAGGCATTTTTATAATAAAAAATAAGTAAGTATAACAAAAAATAAGTGTTTCCATGAAATATATTTCTTTCGTATTTCAAAAGTTAACCATAAATCTTTGCTTAACTTTTAAAATACTGAAAAGATCGAAATTAGACATTCTAATATTGAAAAAACATGGTTTTAGTAAGTACTAGTATTTGGTTAAGAAATAAACAAGTATAATAACAACTACATCACATATATCATTTATTTATTTATGTACTTCAAAGCTAATAGCTAATTTCGGCACAGTATGCATTGTGGTACAGACCAACAATTTACCATAACTAAAGAAGCCCTTACCTTCATATCTTCCACATAATTTTGTGTAAAGATGGAAGAGAAATCAACTGTCGCATAAGAACGTTGCTTTGTTAGATTAAACAAACCGAACGAGAACTTCTCCTTGCTATGTATTTGAATCGTGTCGATCGTGATGCCAGAGAAGGCGCAGCAATTTAACGCCATCTGTTAAAGTTTTTAGGTAATTAAAATAGCGCATATGTCTTTATACATATCTACATTTACTTTATTTAGCTACTGATAAAATTAATATACATATCTACATTTTTAATTTTATCAGTAGCTAGTGAGTAAATAATAAATGAGTATTGAGTAGTAGTGAGTGAGTAGTGAGTGATAGTGAGTGTATATTGAGTAAGTTATGAGTGAGTTGGTTTGTTGTTCTTTTCTTTTGTTGTATCGTTTTTAGTTTGTTGTACTTTTACGATTTAATTGATTAACCAAATTTCATTAAATTCGATTCTCATGTAGTTTGTATTAAACTCAGCAATAAACAGCGTACTCTTAATCCAGAAACTTCACAAAATCTGGAAGCATTTTATAATAAAAAAATATCAACAGTTAATGTTGTCAAAACCAAAATATTTCATTTATCCGTTTATTTGGTATTGTTTTGCTGAAGAAACTAATAATAGTATCTGTTCGTCACGTATTGTTCGTGTTAATGTTTAGTAAAATATAACCAAAACATTTTTTTTATTCTTACGTTCTTAAGTTCTCCCGTAGCGCAGCTCAAAACTATATCACACCCTTCGCCCTTCGTCCTCCTAAGTATTTCATCTCCAAATAAAACATTCCGAGAATATCCAATGTTATTTTCTGCAAACATAAGCTTATTTACTTCTTGATTTCTTTCCCAAATAAAGCTTAATTTGGATCATTTTTCGTAATGAAGTCCCTATGTCTTTACTTTTATTTTTACTCTGAGCTCAAGACGACTTAGTAATTTTGCAATTCCCGGAAATAACAAATTTAAATATATACAAGCGACAGATTGTGATATTATAGAATTAAATATAACGATTATAGGAGCGTAAGAAATATATCATACATACTTTATTTTACTAAGGGTTGTATCAAGTATATTCACTTACCGTCTAATTGAGGAAACAATTTCAGCAACAATTGTTTTTTATTGTTATCGCTAACTGTTGTAAACACCTTACAGTTGTAAGCCAATGCAATGGATATCGCAGCTTGACCTAAGGCGCCTGCACCTCCCAGGATAAAAACAGTCATGCCTTCAGTGATTTCTGTTCTAATTTTCTGTTGGTTAAAATATATATTTTTTGTAGCATCTTATCATCAGCTTTGCTCTCAGAGTGAGGTGTGATATGTATTTAGTATAACATTATTTTATTAATGAAATGAAATATTTTATTACATTTTTTTCTTGATTCATGATTATCATTTCACATCAACTTAATACATAATATTATTAACCATAATCTTTATATTCGTTATATTTGTTTTTGGTAAAAATTTCTAACTCACGAGACAGTAGAAGGCCATAGAGTAAGCCAGTGGTACTGTAGCTGCTTCTTCTAAGGACCATTTGGCTGGAACATCCCAAAGAAATTCAGGATTCGCGAGTACCTTTGAGCCCACTGCTCCACTGCTGACGATTCCCATGACGCGAGCATTACTGTTGATAGAATCAACAACAAATTGAAGCTTTCTACACTAATCATTCGTAATGGTTGTATGTGTGTATTTGTGAATGTAGATATTATATTATATGTTTATTATATTTGTGGAATTGATGTTCAATTTTACGATGAATACATATTTAAATGTATTAATTTTACACGCGTTCAGAAGGGTTATCCAAATATGGCATTATCATGCCATGCGGTTGATCAAATAAACATAAGGATTTTTTACATAAATAGGTATATTTCTGTAAAGTTCTCTAAAACTTCGATAGATGTGACATTATCTCATATCAATTCGTGAAAAGTAAAATATTTTTTAAAAAACTTATAAAGTTACCTTTCTGTCTTGCCACTAAAGTCCATTCCATAGACATAATCTTGTCGTTCTTTGAACGGTACGACTCCTGTTGCCCGTTTGATATCACAGTCATTAAGACCAGCATAATGCACCTATATTTGGAGAGATAAAATATTTAAATGTTGTAATATCAAAGTCAATATTGATGACAGTGATTGATGTAAATAATGTAAGTGTTGTCGAAGCCAACGCAATTACCTTCCATTCTCCTTATTTTTTATTTCATAAACTTACCCTTCTTGCTGTATTCCAAAGCCTCTTAGTTACAGGTACTTTCCAAAAAATATTGTTTCAATAATAATTTAGACTCCGTTTTTTGTTATGTGATCATAATCATAATCACTACACTACCCCCCATAAAAAACTTTATATAGAACATGACAATAACAGAAGCTTTGTTACTCTCGAGGATTAAGATAATCGCCCCTCATATGAGTGAGCTATTTTACTTACATCAACAATGACACCTGGTCCGCTAGGTGTGGGAGCTGCCACCCATTTGAGAGACTCGAGGTCTCCAATACGAGTACTCTGTAACTTTACTCCATGTTCCATTGTGGATGACTCCTCCCACGGTACCAGATACTCTGAACCCCAATAGCCCTGAAGTAAAAAGTAATGATAAGAATATGAAAAAAGAAACGGGCATAAAAATAATATAAGGAAAACATACAATTTAGGAAATTGAAATAGTTCCGAATGTATGTGTATTAAAATTAAACCTTAAATCAGAGAAACCTATTTAAAATAAATCATTTAATTTATTCATAAGTTTACGTATAATATGACTTTATTTTTATGTAATAAAAATGCCACCAGTAATAATTGAGTTACATTTTTGTCAATAAATACATTATGATACTCCATTATCAAAAATACCATTTTAGCGAAATAAATATTTAGAAAAAAATATATAACTGTTCTTACGTCTTTCAGCTCACTAAATGCTAACTCTGGAATTTGGTCTAAGCTTTCATCCTGAATCATATTTCTGTCTATCGTAACCATTGATATTTTACTGTCTTCTATTTCCTTTCTCCATTTGTTGATTTGCTCTTTCAGCCCTGGCACAACAGGAGCAATTGCTACTATAAGTAGACCTTTGTTCAACGGAAAATCTTTGAGTCTTGAACTGAGCATAGTAACATCGCCTTGGCAGCTAACAGTTATGACAGTTACAAAGCTTTGGTTTTTCGATCCGACTTTTATCATTTCTAATATTACGTTGTTTCCAGTGTTAATAGATGATACAATTCGACATAAGGGTGTTGGTCGAACGTTTATATTATTTTCGTCTGGTCTAGTATTGAAGTTCAGTGCAAATGCTTCTGGGTGTAAGGAGTTGTATAGTTTTATGAAAACCTGTCGCCAAATTATTTTAATGTTACTTTTATAATGTTATACTTAACAATTACATTGGAAGTCGACTTTTACACTTACCTTTTCACCAGTTGTTAAATCTTTGGTCAAAACTAGATCTGCTTTAGGTAAATTTACTTTGTCATTCAGAAGAGTATCTTCTTGAAATTCTTCATAATTAATTTCGATGTTCCCTTGATTAATTACATCTTTGAATTCATTAAACATAGTAAAATCTTTGTTACTAATAACACCTATTACATTTAAAATATCTTTATTTACATTTTCAGCTACCATTTGAATGTATACTTGCAACGCTGTTGCAATCTGAAATAAATAAATAATTGTTAACATCAATTGCTATTTGCATTGTATATAAGTTTAGCGTATTAATTTTAAGTAAATTTATTTGTCTTACAATCAATTTAACTAAAAATACTTCATAAACTAAAATAAAAAATATACAACATATCTTTTTTCTCACATCAGTAATAGTCGACTGGAAATGAGGCATAAATTTTGCTGTTTTTATTGTAATTGGAATTTGAGTCGGTGGCAGTTTATGGAACTTGATGTTATCCAATATAATTCCGCCACACCTGAAAGTATGAAATCAATATATTTTATGACATCTAAATAAGTATACATTTATGCTTCTTTAGTGGGCTCATGAAGTTAAAAAAATATAGCTACAAATAATATACTCTCTTTTATTTATATCATTTTTATTTATAATATACAGGTAAAATAATATAGACGACATTTTAGTTATCTTGACGGTAAGTGGCCATTGCTGTCCACGGACATCTGTTATCACAGATATTAATGTTTCCGTATATTGGCCATACGTGATTTACATTCCCTGACGACTAATTTAAAATGCCTCGGATAAGAACGTCTCCTCTCACCAAAGCCTTCAAAGTAGAAAATAACTTATATATATAGTAGCACTTAACGCTCCTATTGTTATAGCAGAAATTATAGGAGTGGAGTTAGTATCTCAGGAGTGTAATTTCAAATGTTCTACCAATTTTTTGAACGCTTATACTATACTATGATTTACTGATTTCTGTAGCGTGTTAAGCTTACCTTGTCATATCATGATTGTCACTAACATATGTTGTAACTACTTGTTTGCCATCAGAAGTAACTATGTTCTGCTCATGATCTTCAACATCAATACAAATTCGTCTAATATATGTTGGTTGACAAACAGTGGTATGAGAATGTCTTAAGGCATTGAGTTGAAGTATTCCATCAATAAGAGTTGTCCAGTTATCGTTAAACAGCAGCTGTGCTTCGGTGAACGAAGCGTTTGCTTTGTGAATGCTTCGGAAGATCTCCCTAAATATAAATAAAATATAATGTTTGCAGATACATAAAGATTTATTACTATCTATCTCCCGCGGCCTCACCAGCTTCGGTCATATTTACTACGGTGATGTGTATGTTTGTTTGTTAATCTGGATCATAAACTATCTGTGTTCCAAATTACATTTCTACAAGTAATTTTTGCGTGAAAGAGGAACAAACATAATCCTCACAAACTTTCGTCAATCATAATAATAGTAAGATATTGGTTTCTCTACTTATGTGATCTATACGAAATATGCTGGTTACATTAAAACATTAAATAAAATAATCTTATTCATCTTTACAATAATAAAAATGAATGTTTCCCATCTCTAAACATCGAATTTATTTGCAAAATAGTAGTACTGAAAATAAGTAACAAGACAATTTTTTTTTTTTTGTCTGTTTGTATGTATGTTTGAAATTGCATCAAACTAACAATGAAAATAATTTGCAAAGATGTAACATTTAGTACCTATTTGATTAAATTTTAACTAATTTATAAAAAAAAAAAATACAATTTAAAGCCAGACAAACTTTTCTATCTGTGTTTTGTGTGGTGCTCAAGAAGTCAAAGAATAGTTAATTTTTTTTTGTTAAATCGTCATTGATTTTACTTTATTATTATTATTTTTTTATTGTATGGAAGTAGCAAACGAACATGCAGCCCACCTGATAGTAATGGCTACTGCCGCCCATGGACATCTGTAATCAACCCTAGATAAGATCAAAGTCTCACCTAAGGTTAGCCATAGATGCGTTGCTACACCTGAGGATTAAAATGGAATGCCCTTCAGACCAGAACACAACAGCGCATAACACTGCTGCTATTAGGCAGAAATAGGTGTGGCGGTGGTGCTTCCAGAGTCGAACCACAAATCATAAATGCACGTTAAATCACGGTGTACAACTAGTGTTACATAAAATAACTACGATATACCTGTAAGAATATTCTCTTTCCTCTAATAATTCATAAACATCTTCTGAGTTCAGATCCAAAGGTTCAGCAGATCCAAACTGAACTTTGGGGAGTGTTATATCAGTTAGGTTTCCTATTATATAGCCAGTTGCAACCTTAGATGCACTGTCGGATATCTGTTCATTAGAATCAAAATTTTTATTATAATAATGGCCGATTTATATATATATCTCTTTAAAAAGAAGAAAATCGTACGTATAAAATAAATCGAATTCAGCCATTCAGTCTTTTTTAAATCAGTTTCAACAAATTTAAATTGTACAATCACACATTTTAATATGTTACGTGTACTCACAATATGTGGTTTTTGATTTCTTTTTGCCGATATTTCGACCCAGTTACACCCACGATCCATGTAAGAAATTAAAAACCACATATCATGAGTACCCGTTACATATTAAAATGTATCAATTCCGGGATAATATTAGTCTAAAATCACACATTGCTACTACATTCTTAATAAATTGAAATGTCTAAATATATAAGATTAAAGATTAATCACACGCATACACGCACGCTTTCTACACTCATAGCCCCACACTAGGATTTTCTCCTGTATCGTGAGTGCCATGGACACACAAAGACGTATACACAAACCCCCAGACCCAGAACAGAAACCTAAACTCATCATTCAGATTTCTGTCTGGCCGGGAATCGAACCCGGGACCCAATGCGTGTCAGACGGGTATGGTGTCCGCTCCGCCACGCGGATTTTTAAAATAAATATAAATTTGCCTAGGCACTCCTTCAAACATGAAAATAGAAACTATGCCATTGATACGCGGTACTGAATCAATGTCATCACACTGATTTATGTACAGATCATATTTACGTATTTGATTAAATATTTATTTTATTTTTTGGAAAAGACAGTTATGTAAAATGAACGTAATGTATACGTTAGGAACGACGAAGAACTCATACATCTTTTTTCCATTCATTTACGTTTTTCCCGTCGCCTCTAAAATCAATCTCTTGGTCCAATTCATCCTTACCTCAAATTTTCCAGTACCCCTGTGCAAGATCACGTTCAGCCGTAGCTGTCTTTGCTCATGCAGAATTGGCTGCGCAAACAAATGTACATCACGGAAATGTACTGACAGCTTCTTTTTCTTTACGCCTAATGACATGGCTAGTGTATCCCAAGTGGCTACCAATGCTGCGGCAAACGGGTATACAACTCTACCTGGAAGCAGTTCTCTCATTATTCTCGAATCATTATTATTTCAGAGTCTCTCAGTTTCAGCATAAATTAGAAACTCCCCCAAAATCATGATACATTATTTTTTATAAAGTAGAAAACGAGCATACAGTCCACCTAATGATGAGCAACTTTATAAACAACAAGGATTTTATTTGAAGGATATATATATCACGGATGGGTTGCTACTCCCAAAGATTAAGATGATCGCCTCATGTATTTTTATCATATTAATTTATAATAATGAAACTAACCTCTTATAACATTCCCGTGCAAGTATTTGTGTTCATCATCATGCAGAGTAATAAGATGTTTAGTTGCAGCCGCCATCCGCTCTTCTCCGGAAATATACAATGGTAAGTTCCTGTAATTATGAAAATGGCAGGCTTTTCACAAGGTTTAACCACACTGGTATGATTGTCATCAGTATTACGACCCGCGTGGCGGAGCGGTCGCAATACTGGTCTGCCACGCAGTGGGTACCGGGTTCGATCCCCGGCCAGACAGACATCTGAATAATGAGTTTAGATTTCTGTTCCGGGTCTGGGTGTTTGTGTATTTGTCTTTGTGTGTCCATGGCACCCACGACACAGGTGAAAATCCTACTGTGGGGCTATGAGTGTAAAAAGCGTTTATGTTTATGTTTATACAATCAATCATTGTCGGCTTTCTCTTATATATGAGACGACCACTTCAATTCAGATGGAGCCCTTGTTCTATACGAAGTTGCTTACAGATGTTCATGGGCGGCAGTAACCAGTTACCATCAGGTTATTTCAAACTTTTTTTTAAAATAAAAACACTAGTTTTTATACAGCAGAACTTTGAAGGTGGTAGAACGATCTGTGGTTCGACTCCGGAAACCACCGCCACACCTGTTTCTGTATAATAACAGCAGTGTTATGTACTGTTGTGTTCTGGCCTGAATAGTGTGGTAAGGTAGACATACTTTTTCGAGGCATTCCATCTAGTCCTCAGGGGTAGCAACGCATCTGTGGCTAACCTTAGGTGAGACTTTGATCTTACCTAGGGTTGATTACAGATGTCCATGGGCGGCAGTAGCCACTTACCATCAGATGGGCTGCACGCTCGTTTGCTACTACCATACTACAAAAAAAACTAAATGGTAGTGTCGTCATCACCGCAATCGGATCACTACGAGTATACGATAGTAGTACGAGTTTTTAACTTGACAACACATTACCATCACATTTGAACGTGGTATAACTCTTTGTGGTTCGACTCCGGAAGCACCACCGCCACACCTATTTCTGTATAATAACAGCAGTGTTATGTACTGTTGTGTTCTGGCCTGAAGAGTGTGGTAAGGTAGACATACTTTTTCGAGGCATTCCATCTAGTCCTCAGGGGT
>MOOZ01001752.1:47792-75082 GCA_002930495.1 Cecropterus lyciades | reverse complement strand
CCAGAACACAACAGTGCAAAACACTGCTGTTATTAGGCAGAAATAGGTGTGGCGGTGGTGCCTCCGGAGTCGAACCACAAAGAGTTCTACCACCTTCAAATCAAATCTTAATTCAATTACAGATATTAAGTCAATTATTATCAAATATTAAGTCAATTACAGATGCGTTGCCACTCCCGATGAATAAGATGGTCGCCTCATATGAAAGTGAGTCGGCGACCACTCTCTCACCGAAACGCAAGAACTGCTTCACGACCGAAATAGGTGGCGGTGGTACATCTCAGGATAGAGTATACTTGTCCTACCATTTTTCAAAAGTAGAGATTGAACAAAAAATCGAAGTGAAACATAATGGTAGTTGCAAATAAATTCGTTTTATACTTGACCGCTATTTTACCGTTTGATTCTCCAATAACCGAAAGTAATAAACAGCATTATTAGTATAATCATTCACGTCATTTATAAATTTGGCAATACAAAAATGACGCAAAGGATATAAGAAGTTAAAAGGCATTTCCAAAATATATAAAAATCTGTTAAAAACAAACGCGTATTAAATAAAATAGTTATTGTTTACAAGAACTATAAGTTTACATTACAAACATTTACACGATTTAGGATTATTTCCAAAAAAAAATCCACCTATGAACTGATAAATAATTATCTTATGCCTTTAAACATTATAATATTGGGAAAATGAAATGAATGATAAAGAAAATGTATATGAGAAAATATAAGAATATTTTAAAATCCATTATAGTGATCAATAGTGATTTATATGAGATAAGACTATTTTAAAAACCATTATTGAGATCTCTTTTTAGCTTATTTTACAGCTACTTTAATATAATAAACTTACATTGTAATACTTGAGTAGATTGTCCCGAAACCAGGGAGATTGCACACAATAGAAAGACAAAACGAAGCATGTTTGAAGAAACAATTTACTTATGAACTATTCACTAATGGACATCGATTAAATACAGAAGTACGATAAAGAAATCAATATCACTATCATGCAGGTGTTCTATCTAATGTGATAAAGACAATTAGTCATTTTCGCAATCTATCGGTATGTTTGTTAATTTTATCTTTTAGCTGGAATTAAAATCAGAATTTCCCAACCTTAAAAAGACAGGTAAAGTCCTACCTTTTTTTACCCGTCTGCGTCAGAAGGAGGGTAATGTTTTCGAGCGTATGAATGTATGTATATTTTTTTGTATGTAGGTACGTCCATTTATTTGGCATGCGTAACAGCCCAAACGGCTTGATGGATTGTGAATCGTCTCAGTTTGGAAAGTGACATAAGCTATATGATTTTAAAAAATGGCGCCTACAAATACGAAAAAAAGGGGGGGGAGAACTTTTTTTATTAAGACAACAATATGGGTATCAAATGAAAGCTAGTAAATAGACCACCCTAAAAATATATATTATAATACCTAAAGTTGATTATTTTGACAAAAATTCATTTAAAGCGTTAAATTGTACCAAGCGTTAAATTCGACCCCGTACCATGGGGAAAACAGAATATCAGTGCCATGACGTGGTTTACCTGCTTACCTGCATGGCTTTCGCTGAATTTGACCCCTTTCGCGAGTATTTACATAATGTATATTTATTAACACGTAAGCGAAAGCTACCAATATATATACTTCTTTTTCGTTCGTTTAGTTATATTGTATGTGTTTTTAAGAAATATGTATTAATGTACCTACCTCTATAATTGTACCTGTTATGGGTTGTAATTGTCAAGAATAAACTTTTTTTGAACTTGAATTTAATGTTAACATCATATAATATTAAATTAAAGTTGAAAATAGAAAGAAAATATTTTTTGTTTTTTTTTTTTTTTTACAAAAAACTTCATGAATTAAGATTCATATTTGTATGAATCTTAATTCATGAAGTTTTTAATCTTATTTCAAACAAAAATACTACGCTAGTACCCAAACTTACACCTATCGGAAGATCCCTGGGTGGCGGTCTCGGGGTTGGTCCGTCGCCCTGCCGATGGGGGCCATGGAGGTAAGACGCGCCTTTGCGTTTTCTGACACGCCTTGCTGTTGGAGGGGAGCTCCATACTCCACACGAAGCGGCTGTGGGAGCGGCCAGGCACCGGCGGGTTCGCGGACCGGCGGGTTCGCGGATGGTTGTGAAAGCGTGCCCGTGCTCCCGCGGTACGGTGCGAGGAGAAAACACAGTGGGGGTTTAGCCGGTAAGAGTCCGGCATAACCCAGCTGCTCCCGGCTGGGTATCCATGAGGATTAACGACTTAAAAAAAAGACCTATTGGAAGATAATAGTACTAGTGTTAACTGCTGACGCGTTCTTATGTGAAAGATAAGAGAAAGAGGTATTGCAACTTAGAAGGATCCTACATACTTATGACCGAAATCAGGACCGTAAGTCTAGCTAGGATTGATTGCTGTTGTCCGATTTATACACCATAAAAATAATATTGCAAACTTTTTACGCACTTTCCATTTTTTTAACAACAGACATATTTTTCAGTTTTATAACGACAGAAGATAGCCGACTAACAGTTTTGTATTATTTTCTAATTAATTTATTCATAAGATGTTATCTAAACTTCGCTTGCGATCTTGCATGAAAAATAAAACCAGTTTCTTATATGCCACTTGTAAAGAGTATTAATAACCTAATGGTTGAAACTCGGCTTCTCAATTGAGGGTCCGAGGTTCCAATCCCAAGCACCAAGTACCAAGTACCATTGATTTTTCTGAAATTATGTTCGTGTTAGAAATTAAGTATCACTGCTATACAGCGAAGGAAGACATCGCGAGGAAACCAATACACCTGAGAGTTCTCAAAAAAAAAGAGTTCTTAAAGGTGTGTGAATTCTACCAATTTGCACCAATTTGCAATATGGCCTATAACTTTTATTCTGAGAGAAGACCCATGCCCAGCAGGGACAATAATAGGTTGACGACGAAACCACTTGTAAACAATGAAGAACACAAACCAGTATAACAGATAGTCTCAAATTACAAAGCTCTAGTCTCAAAGGTACACCGTATACACCTCGGTCCTACAAAGCCTCGGTCTCCTTCAAATTGGATTCACCAAATCCAATCAGTTGCGAATGCTGTGATCCATGATAGAACGTGATTTCGATGATTCTAGATCTTTGAGGCTAAGCTTTGATGTTGAATTTCATATTTGTGACTATGTTGTGTTCAATATATTGTTAATTAATAAATTTTAATTTATTTATTTACTAGCATTTCCCCGCGGTTTCATCCGCGCTAAAAATGCCTAATAACGTGAATGTTATTTTTTTTATATAGTAATTTTGTAATTGCTGTTGGCCCTACTGGCCTTTACAGCTTCACCGTGTTTTATGGCGAGCCTAAAGCTAGAGCTGTAGGTCATTGGTGATGCACGACCGATCACGCGGTGACAGTTTTGGTGTAATGGCGTCCTCGTCTCCGTCGGCGGGGACGGTACGTGTAGAATCTGTTGTTGTTGAGTGTGTGTGGGGGACGGGGAGGGGGTACCCCTTGCCGAAGGGCGATTGCTGTCGTGATCTTATCCTCAGGGTAGTCTAGGACATGTCTGGGGTGTCTGTGTAAAGCTGGTGCATCCTGGTCAGGTGTGTAGCTGGCTGCATTGACAACAAGCTGATTGGAGTGGTCTACAGCTTTATCAAAATAGCTTTTAGAAAGCTGCTTCATGTATGGAGCGATGGTGGGCAGCTCAAGGTCTTTATGGAGGTCTTCATTGTGCACTGGCGTAAATCATGATGGGCCCAACGCAAGCTTTGTAAAGGGTCACTTTATAACTAAGTGCCATTTTACTTTTCTTGCCTTACAATCACATAAATACGAGTTGATGTGATGTATATGATGAGATGATTGATGTATTTGAAATGCGTTCATTATTGAACATTTCACCTACCATAGCTTTTATCAATTTGATCGATTCATTGGAATGGACAGTATCTGTTCTTTCATTTGATACGCTACTTGAGCATATTTGACAATATTCGATTATTCATCCCAACTTCCCTCCCTCCCCCCCATACATTGTAATTGACAGACCCGGTGATAAAACATGCTTAATTGTAATATACACCTGATTTTCTTTCATTTGATACGCCACTATTTGACCATATTCGATCATTTATCCCCATTTTCACCCCCATACCTAATGACTTAACCAACTTTGATGAAATACGTTTAAATGGGCATTTTGATGACAATTTTTACATATATATTCTTGAATACGTAAATTAAATTAACTTTTACTGTTGAGTATACTGCATTAGAAAATGAAAATTACTGTAATTTTGTTCAAAATACTGTATTTGTAGGTAGGTAACACTATAATTTTATAATCATGACCTGGAAGCAATGCTTACAGATGTTTATTGGTGGCAGTGGCTACTTACTATAAGATGAACTGCATGCTTGTTTGCTACTTCATTGTTATAATAAGGCTAATTGTCTAAAAATTATATTCTCAGTCCCCTGACGGTAAAATTACTTATAATTTCTTAACATATGCATGCGTTACACAAAGAAAATAAATTTAGCTCACATGACAATACAAACATTCCTTCCTCGACAATGTTTTTGATATTTTTAAGAAGCTTTGAAAAGTGTTGATTTCATGAAAATAAAAAAGTCGCACCATTCAGTTATGGAACTTAATGCCATGCTTATGACTAATGCCATAAATTGAGGATATTTGTATGATGACTACTAGTACAAGAAATCTATTATTTTTGAACCATTAGTACACATTCTGCATCATTTGGTTTTAACAATAAAATTAAATAAATTCAAGGTTTTATTTCATATTTGCATAAAAATATAATGCACCATTTGTATTGTTATGAGAAATAGAGGTGAGTACCAAATCATAGGTCAATAATTGGTCAACGGGATATAGGTACTAATAATAAAATCTAGTACACATGTTAAAAATGGTGGAAAATAGAGGTAATGGTTATTCAGTATTTTTGATTGGCCGAAATACTAAGAGATAAAACTGTTTAATTCAAACATTGCCGTTACACATCAGTGTAACGTTAATTGAAAAGTGAATGCATGTAATGTCAATTACATGCATTCACTTTTGGGATTTCGTGAAATGAATAATAAAGAATAGTGTTTATTTTGTAGCGGTCACGGGACCTATAAATACACTTATTTATAGGTCCCGTGACCGCTACAAATAAAGTGTAAAGTGTATAACATTTGTTTTCAGGTCTCGTTATTAAATTACCTGAACACACAATAGCTGCAAAGGTCTTTCCAAAATCACAAGTGACCAATTCGGTTGTATTACTTATTCCCAATAAATAGTATGCATAAGTAATTTGCGTGAATTTGGTTATGGTACCAAAAACCATACCAAAATGAATTAATACTATCTAGAAATAAAATTTAAAAAAGATGTGGTGTCGTGGGACACCAGGTAGGAACGAAGTTCCTTCGGCTAATGTAGAAGCGACACAATTTGCAAAAAAAAAAATCGTGCTCAATTTAATGTAGGTTTTCTTGATTTTTCTCTTAAATTTTGCTAATTAGATTTATTTAAGTACATAAAAGTATTTAGGAAATTCAGTTTTTTAGGAAATAATAAATTACGTAAAATGAAAAAAAAAAAAAACGTAATTCAAATTATCAACTAAAATAACAAAATATGTCTCTTTATTTTTGTTTGACAACATAAAATTACATAGAAATAGAAATAATTACAAAAAGAGAAAGAAATAGGGAGAAAGAGAAAGGTATTATACACTACTCGCTTGTGTATACGACTGTCGCGCCTGCGCACGTCTCATTTAACGGTTTTATTCCACGGACTTTTTCTTACGCTTTTACTATCACATTTTTTTCAGTTCGGTCGCGCAGCAAAATCCCTATCTCCTCTAAGCCTGCCGTAAGGAACTTCGTTCCAAAAAAAAGTTCAAATATTTTAATTTTCGACATCACAACAAATAACACCTTAAGATAAGCAAAAAACTAATTAAAAAAATAAATAAAAAAATTGGCCTCATACACACAAATTCATAAAACATAACAAACTTACTAAAACTACGTACTATATAAAAATATTATTAAATGGTTCTTTTACACTTTTTAGGAATGATACATGTTTATTTCTATTCATTTAATAACTAATTTTGCTTCGTAAATATAAATTTACAGGAAAGCATAAACAGAAACAAAATTTTACAAACGTAAATTAAATAGAATGCTGGTACATATTTCGGTCAACGAATTAGCCTTGCTATTCAACGAGGTAATCTTGCCAGCATTCTGGGAACTCATCCTAGGGACAGCAATCTGGACGCAGTTTTTTGTATTTAATTTGGCAATTTCTTTCTTTTTACATTTAAGTTATATTTTTAACGTATTTTATTGTTAAAATAGTTAGTTAATATTTTGTTACTTTCAATTTAATGATAAATAATCTAAAGTAAATTTAACTCCCAACAGAAGTGTAAAATTTAAGCTTAAGTCATAAACTTAAAAAACTTTTATAAATTGTATTGAGGTTAGATCCGCGCCTCACCTAACCTTACCTAACCCATCCTGTATAAAACACATACTTAATTTGTTGCGTACATACTTAATGCAAATTTAAGACTTATATGATTTTCTCGTGAATTCTATTGTCACAACTGAAAACCCTAATTGAAATGGGACCACACGAGAAGCACCAGCTTTCAAATGAGCCTTCTGAGGAAAGATACATTTATATATAGGAGGAGGAGAAGAAACTGAAAAAGTGAAGAAACAAAAGGTAGTAGAATTCTTTGTGGTTCGACTCCGGAAGCACCACTGTCACACCTATTTCTGCCTAATAACAGCAGTGTAATGCGCTATTGTGTTCTGGTCTGAAGGGTGTTGGAAGGGAGACATATTTTCCGAGGCATTCCATCTTAGTCCTCAGAGGCAGCAACGCATCTGTGGCAAACCTTAGGTGAGACTTTGATCTTACCTAGGGTTAATTACAGATGTCCATGGGCGGCAGTAGCCACTTACCATCAGGTGGGCTGTATGCTCGTTTGCTACTTCCATACTATAAAAAAATAAAAAAACAAAAAAAACTAAATTACGTCATATGGCAGTAACATTTACATTGTGGCATTGAAGTAGAATTAAATTATGAAAATCAGAAACTATTACCGATTAAAATAATTAGGGTTGCGAGTATTATTCATATTTGTATTATTATTTTTTGTATAAGCACTTTTTGGGTAGCGTGAACATTTGAAAAATCATAAATCTAAATTAGTAGAGCCTATTCGCTCTATTTCGTAGTATTTTTGCCATGAATTTCGGCTTTTCATTCCAAGAGGTACAATATTTGTACCGTGGACTAAAATGGAATGATAAAATAATAAATAATATAAACTTTAATCTAAAATTTGACTACTGAATACTTTAACGCTGTTGATGCAGTTTTGCCTATAGTGTGTCTTAGGATAAGGTACAGCTGTAGTGTTTTATATAGGATTGGTTAGGTTAGGTTGGAACATAAAATAACCCAGAAAACATAAAACTTGCGTTGAATAATGGAATAATTCCATGCAAGCAACACACTTTCAATTTTTCGAATTTATGAGTACTTACGATTTTATATGTCCTTTTACGATTAACGAAATTACTGTGAGCAAAAGGCATAATAAAAAATACACGATTTTTTAACTAACTTAAAAAAAAAAAAACAGGTGATTCCCACTTCCAATTTTTTATGTGTGTTACCGCATATTTTAACCTAACTACGATTTTTATTTTAATATTCGAAAAGTGGCGCTATTATGACATAACTGACTTCAAGTACGTTGATGATTTTGTGTTGTTGTAATCGATGCTGTAAGGAATGGCTTGGAAGAGCATAATAGTATTTCTACCAAGTTCGGTGCTGTTCTGATGAAACTAAGCAAATTTAGTGATATTATAGTAATATAAGATATAGATTAGTACTTAAAAGGTTCATTTTTTGACAAAAAATATAACAGACTTCTTTGCCACAAACGAGTAAAAAATAATTTAAATAAATGTCTTAGTACATAGTTCTGCAGTCGGTGCTCACATTGGACACAGTTTACACGTCGTGATCCAGTAATTTTTATTTACTTTGTTTGTGGCATAGAAATCGATTATATTTTTTGTTTATATATTTTTTTGGTAAATTAAATCGGTCTCTTAAATTCCTTGAAATTTTAGGAGTATACCACTAGCCTCGTATCTTGGACTATAGTTTTTCATATCTTAGAGAAGAGTCATACCTATCAATGGAAAAATAATGGGGTGATTATGAATTATGCAGGCATGTTCTTCGGTCGATGACGTTTTACGTACGACATTAATACCTGACTGCGTCAGAAGGAGTGTAATGAATTTTCGAGCATACGTGTGTATGTATGACCACTCCTAAAATATATATATTATAATACTGTTATATATTATATATTTGACGGAAACTTATTAAAATCGTGAAATTAAATATATCATTATTAAAACAGAAATGTTATTAAGCTGTCGGGTATGTTACTTGTTTTAATTAATTTACTTGAAGGTGGTAGAATTCTTTGTGGTTTGACTTCGGAAGCATCACCGCCACACCGATTTCTGCCTAATAACAGCAGTGTTATGCACTGTTATGTTTTGGTCTGTACTCCCTTACCACACAGTAAGAGAGACATGCTTTTCCGAGGCAATCCATCTTAGTCCTCAGGGGTAGTAACGCATCTGTAGCTAATCTTATGTGAGGCTTTCATCTTATCTAGGGTTGATTACAGATGTCCATGGGTGGCAGTAGCCACTTACCATCAGGTGGCCTGCATGCTCATTTGCTACTTCCATACTATATAAAATAAAAAATATTTTTTTTTATGACAGATTAATCATTGATTGTTATTAGTAGTATTATTAGTATTTTTTTATTTAAACAGTTTTTTTTGCTTAACGATCAGTGTTATTTGTATGAAACTGAGAATAAAAATATTTTCTTTTATTTAAGATAATGTTATTTGGTTTTGGTATAACCCTAAAAAAATCACGTTAAAAATATTACCTATACCTTTGCTTATATAAATACATTAATTGGAAACAAGTAACACAACCGACTGGTCGTTTGTGATTTTTGAAGTAACTTTACATTTATTGTGTATTCAGGTAATTTTTTTAACGAGTCCTATAAAAGATTGCAAATTTTCTACTATAGTTAATGCGCTAGGCTTCGAACATTGCAGTCTAAACCAAAAGTTTTTAAATGGTGAAAAATAGCGATAATGGTCGTTAAAATATGTGTTATGGCTCATTAGATTCGAAATAATTTGAAAATTTTCCTGATACCATTTTTAGCAGATAATTTTGCAAAAGTTATACATAAAACATATGAAATAACATTTAGGTTTTTATCAATATTTAAAAAATTATACATGTAAAGAAATTTAATAGAAAGGATACGTATGGAAGAAGAAATTTCCCATTAAAAAACCCAACCTCGGAAAACTCTATCCCTATTACTTATAATTTTAATTAAACACCGAAAATAGGTCTTTGACTGTGAATTTCGGAATGCAGATGTGGAGGATCTAAAGCAAGTACGTCACATATATTTTTTTTAGTGATTGAATATTCATAAAAAAATATGATGTGTTCTGATTACTATAAAAAATTGATTCGCGTTGTGAATCAATCTTAGTGAATCATTTAAAATGTTAAGTAATTGTTAATTAAAATATTTTAGTTGAGTCGTGACTTCATTGAAACCCACAAAAAATGTTAAAATAATTGTCGAAAAAAATATTTGCTTCGTGTACCTCTTTTTATATTCTTGATATATTACGTCATAAAAGTTTAAAAATACATTTTGTTTTATTCTCTTATGTTTATAATAAATTTTATCTCTTATATATTATTTATGTCAGGACTTTAATCTTGTTTGGGATTGACTAAAGATGTCCTTCCGGAAACCTTCGTGGGTTCTTAGTGCTCAATGCTTTTCTTTTAAATTAAATATCAGCCTTATAGATTTGCAAACAACGATTGAAATATTTCTACTATTTACCCGATTATGAATACTCTGTTTCTTTGGTTGCGTAATATTTAGTTTTTGGAGTATTAAGTTTCTTTCGTTTCCTAATATTTTCGGATTGATTTGTATTCTTGATGATAATTATGATAAAATACATTGTACTTTTATTTTGGTTTTGTATTAATCTTTTGATATTTAATAAAAATTTATGCAGTTGTATAACTAGAAATCTATAGCAATGTCAAGTAGGAGGTTAGGCTACATTCTATCACACCCAGACCCTGGAGAGGAAGTATTGGTCACGGGCATTGCGGGATACTTCCCGGAAAGCAACTCTGTTGCTGAACTTCAAGAGAATCTGTTTAACAAGGTATGTAACAAAAAAACAAACAAATATTATATCTATACAAGCTTATATCTTATTAACCGACTTCAAAAATGGAAGAGGTTCTTGATTCAACTGTATGATGAAAAATTTTACCTTGAATGTCTTTACCCCGATGATTTAGTTGTAGAGTTTTATATAGTATGCGATAGGTTGGGTTGAAAAATTAAAGAAAATAAAACTATTTTGCCACAAAATGCAGGACTTCTTATTTTTGACAACCTTTTTAACATGAATATCAAATAAAAGAGATTTAGAATACACTATAAGACTATGATGATGATGACGATGATACAGATAATATACGAAAAGTTAAAAAGTTAAAAACACCAGATACCAATAATAGTACCACCAAATAAGGTCATTGATCAGATTAAAACAAAGAGAAAAGCGTTGAATTTCTATTATACTGTCATTAAGATATTTATTTACATTAAAACTTCATCCAATATTAATATATTGTATTCGTTTCGAATTCGAGAGCAAAATTTCGGGTTTATAGATTTTCGTCGATTTAATTGACAATCTTTGATTTAGCTTTGATTTGTTAGTTAGTACTATTACTACTTAAACTATTAAGTATAACTAAGTTAAGTAGAACTAAGTAGTAAGAACATACAAGTTAGTAGTATTTTTAAATGCGATGTAGATTCAAATATTAAGATTAGATAAAATAAATACGAAATACGATTTCAACAGAAAATTTTAAAGTAAAAATCAAAGTTGCAATATTTTTATACCACAATTGAATGTTCAGCTCAATATTTCGGTTATTTTATTTCTCAAAGATATATATGTGATTGCGTTAATTTTAATTTACAATCTTGTTTATGTAAAATTTCTGTTCGCATCAGGTCGACATGGTTACGTTTGATGACCGACGCTGGCCTGATTTCAATACCGAAGCACCACATGGAATTGGAAAAATCAATAATATATTCAAATTCGATGCTTCGTTCTTCGGTATCGACTGCGAGGTGGCACATAATATGGAGCCAATGTCTCGGCTGCTCCTCGAAAGAACTTATGAGGCTATAATCGATGCTGGTAAGATTATCGATTTTAACTGCAGAGTTTGATTATTCACTGATTCAACAATGTGTATTTGATATTATCCATTGAAAAATTATGTTATTTTATTCTAATTATATCAACATTATATCAATAATTTCGTTAAAACTATATGCTTCTAAATTAAGAGTTGGGAGATTTTATCGCGAAAAATCATTATATGGCGTAGCAAGATAGGAAGCGTTAGGTATTTTGGCTTGTTTGTGATAAAATCGAAGTATTACAATATTATTAAATTGGAACTTATTTCTTTCTTTCCTCTATTTTGAAACGGAAACCATCGAAATGTAGTAAACGATCATTGAGAAGCCTTTAATCAAAGGTTCTTTCTAGGTTTGTTGTGATGACACTGCTGTCATTACAATTTTTGCCTTATAACATATTTTTAAGTCAGTTACAGTCTATATTAGTGAATGGTCTATTTCATTGTATTCATTTATTATTAAATTGTCGTATGAAGTGTTTACCTTGTTTTCGTTATCAGAATTTGTTTTTAAAATAATTTAGGTAATGATAAACAAATTGTGTCCTAGGTATGAACCCTGACCAACTCCGTAATACAAGGACAGGCGTGTTCGTTGGAATGTACGTTTTTGAATCGATTACGAACCTACGTTACGACAAGGTGAATGTTAATAAAGATGGAGTGATCGGGTAAGCTTATTTTATACATACATATTTACGCTGGAAAAATATAATCCTAGTTCTGACACATTCGGGTAAAAACGAATTAAATGTAGGATAGATAGTGATTGGCAATAGCTTCTCCCAACCACTGCTGTTTCGCCGTGAGCACGATCCACCTAGGTCGAAATATCAGCAATTGAAAACCGTGTATCGCGAGCTGCGTAACTGCATCATGATTGACTAATATTACCCATATAATATGTCTTTACCTATGAAATTGCCGTTTTTCATTAAATAAATGAAGCGTATTTTTTTCTATATTTTTTACTTCTATAAATCAAAGTAAACACCCATACAATCAATGCATTTTCGTCAACACATTAGTAGCTTATTGCCGCCCTTCTTGAAGAAATCAGCTGGACGGGAGGCAACAAATTCTTCAAAGGCATTTTGTATAGCCTCTCGGGTATTGATTTTTTTCCTGCCAAGAAGTTATCCAAATTCTGGAAGAAGTAGAAGTCTGTAGGTGCAAGATCTGGTGAGTACGGTGGATGACGGAGAACTTCCAACCCCAGCTCTTGTAGCTCGAAGACCGTCTACTGTGCAGTATGAGGTCGTGCGTTGTCATGCAGGAGCATTAGAGCCGAACGATTGACCAAAGCTGGTTGGAGACGTGCGAGCTTCTCCATCATTGTGTTCAGTTCTTCACAGTACACATTTGCAGTAATGCTCATCCCGTTTGGTAAGAAGCTGTGATGAATTACACTCGCGTTAGACCACCAAACAGTGACCATCACTTTTCTAGGGGTAAGTTTTCGTTTAGGGCATTATTTGGGTGCTGAACCAGGGTCCAATCAACTTGCTGAGCACTATGATTGTCGAACAGGATCCTTTTCTCGTCACAAGTAACAATGCTATTCAGAATTTCTTCATTTGTGTGCCTGTTGAGCAGTGCAAGGAACGTCTCGACGCGTACTTCGCTGGCGATCATTGAGTTCGTGGGGTATCTCTTTGTCAAGCTTTTTTACCTTGCCAATTTAACGCAAATGGACCAATATTATTTTGATGCTTATATCGAAAACTGCTGCTAATTCAGCCGTAGATTGATCATCAGCTTCCACAATCGCTTTTAATTCGTCATTGTCGTCCAATGTTTTTGGACGAACACGGGGTTCATTTTTCAGGTCAAAATTTCCAGAACGGAAGCAGGTAAACCAATAACAGGTGGTGCGTTCGTTTGTATTGTTCGCTCCGTAAACGTCGTTGATGTTGCGTGCCGCTTTTGCCGCTTTGTTGCCACGACAATAGATACTCATACTCCATAATTACTCGAATTTTTAGCGTATCCATGATGACGAAAAATGTTCGAATGCGATGAAAACAAAACACTAACTACTTATTAAACAAACGTCGATTTTAGAAAAATAATTCAATGTTTTTTAAATAAAATTAAATTGAAATTAGAATTATCAGCCAAAAAAAATATTATGATTTGAAATGGCCAGTACGGCAATTTCATAGGTAAAGACCTAATATGATTTAGACTAATATTATCGCGGAATTGATTCATTTTAATATGTAACGGGCACTTACGATACGCAGTTTTAATTTTTTTTGCTGGCGATATTTCGATCCAGATGCATGGATCGTGGTTACGGCGAAACAGCCCTGTGGCCTGTGGCCAACCTCAGGTAAGGCTGGGTTTAATTACAAATGGGCATGGGTGGCAGTAGTATTTTTTTTACCGTCAATTAATTTTAATTTGAAAACTACTTCCTTTGTTGTTACTTATGACCTTCTAATCTTAACCTTTCTTTTACAGATCCGCCCGTAGTTCTTTAGCCTCAAAAATTTCTCAGTGGTTAGGTGTGACTGGTCCAGCTTATGTGGTTGATACAGCTTGTTCTAGCGCTGCATATGCTATAGAGATGGGATTCAAAGCCATTAGAAGTGGGGAATGTGATACTGCTGTTGTCTGCGGTTCACATATTTGCTTACATTACACAACGTCTATTCATTTCAATAGGTACATTTAGTTTTCAGCTTTTCTTCCTATTTTAACTTCCTATATTAACATGTTTTTTTTCTTTATGTCACTAACAAGTTAATCTTGCAAACAGTATTCAACTACATGAATAGTCAATTAAAAAGAAAGACAATACATCAATAAACAATTTATGATAAATAATAGAATTTAAACAAGATTTTTTTTTCTTGTCGTGAATTCTAGGGACAAATACAAAATCCTGGTCCTACGACAGAAGTCTAAATTAATTTAGATATCACTTTGGCCGTCGTTCTGCCCCGCGGTTCAGCACCATGATATAAACGTGCCGAATCATTATACAAACCGTATGCCAATTATTGTCCTTAGTTATGAATTTCTCTTTCTAACTCTAAAAAAACTATTTATTTAAATTGTACAAGGAATTCCTAAGAAAACTTTCAACACTCAATTGGATATTTTGTTGCAGACTAGGAATTTTATCACCTGATTGTAAATGTAAATCTTTTGATGAATCGGCTGACGGATACGGCCGCTCAGAAACAGTAGCAGTATGTATCTTGCAAAAGGCCAAAGATGCTCGCAGGTAAATTTCAACCATTAAAATATTTGGAACTAACAACATTTGGAACATCTTTGCAAGGTATTTGCATCCAACATGTAAGTCTTTTGTATCGATGGAAGGACGTAGTTACCGGCTCACTAATGACCATCAGTTTTACATGTACAAATACAAAATGCTATATTTCTTCAATATTTGTTTTCCTTCCAGAGTTTATGCGCAGATTGTACACGCTAAAACTAATTGCGATGGTTTCAAAGAAAATGGTGTTACTTATCCATCTGGGGATATGCAGATGCAATTGCTTAAACAAGTTTATGATGAGTGTTTGATTGATCCGAATACTGTAGAATATTTAGAAGCTCATGGAACGGGTACGTTCTTATCTTGTACAAAAAGTAAGGCAAATACAGAAAATTGTCCTTTCTTGCGCTACTTTTTGTCCGTATGCGACACTTTGCGAAACCTTGGTTTACTGAAGTACTTAATTTACTGAAGTTTTTTGTCCTGATTCTTTTGAAACTGAACTGAAACTCATCTTGGAGCAGTGATACATTATTGTTGTTCAAAAAATATGTTTTTTAGTAAATTTTAAGTATACCAGGAATAATGCAGACTTAACCTTTAGGAGGAGCAATACATCTGTCACCTTTTTCTAGGACGGCAGTTATCAAAATTGCTTCGTTATAACAATTACCGTAGTTCTTCTTTTAAGCATGTTTGCAACTTAAATAAATGCTTTCAAAATATTTATAAAATTATGAATGGCAAAAATTTCTGTTACTTATTGTCATATGTGCATTTCTTCAAACCTTATTTTTTGAATAGGTACTGCCGTTGGTGACTTTGAAGAATTAAAAACCATACAAATTTTTACATCTATGGGACGTTCTAAGCCGCTTTTGCTTGGATGTATTAAGTCAAACATTGGTCACAGTGAAGCTGCTTCTGGAATGGGATCTTTGGCAAAGGTGTGTTGAAATTATAAAAACAACAGGATAATATAAATAATAATAAACCATTTCACGACATTTATGTGCTGCTAGTCGAGATTAGTCACATAAAAGGTATTTGGAGATTACATACAGAATAAAGACCTAATTTAAAAGTAACAAATCTTCTAATAGAACAAATGGTGTATAGTTTACAAGCTACCCAGCTATGACTTGCATGATTGTTATCATAATTATGAAGATATTTGCTAAAATATTTCTGAATGATAGGTGTAAATTAACGCGTTGTACAATAATAAATCTCCAAAACAATTTTCATGGCAAAATATGAATTAAGTTAAATTTTATTTTTCAGTTATGCATTGCATATCACTCTGGTTACATTGCACCAAATTTGAACTTATGCAAGCCTCGTAAAGTAATCGAAGGTGTTCTCAATGAAGGGAAGCTTAAAATTGTGACTGAAAAACAATCTTGGGACCGTGGCTTGGCTGCCTTCAGCGGATTTGGGTTCGGTGGTGCTAATGTTCATCTTTTGTTTAAAAATGTTGCCAAAGAAAAGGTTAGTTTCTATTATGTTGGAATTATTTCGTAATAATTTGTTTTTTCTCCTACTTCATAGATGTTTCCTCCATTATTTATTTTGTTATATTCTCTTATATACGGGAAACCAATATTTATTACCTGACTGCGTCAGAAGGAGGGTGAGGTTTTTCGAGCGTATGTATGTATGTTTGTTTTTTATGTATGTCCATGGATAACTTCATAGCCAGAAACTCTGGCCCATCTACTGCATATAGTCCCTTAGGTACGATTTACTTACTATCACATACTTACGTCTCTTATTATTTAACATTCTATTATTTTTAATAAAAAATATTAATAAATATGTATACGTTCAGGTTAATGGCGGACTTCCTCAAGATGATATGCCACGTCTTGTTTGCGTATCAGGACGGACAAAATCAGCAGTAGAGCGTATACTTAACTCTCTTGAAGCTAAGGCTATTGACGAGGAAGAAATCCGCTTGTGGCATGCTATACATGAACATGATATTAATGGCCATCCATTTAGAGGATATGTATTGTTACGTTAGTTCACTTATTTACGATGGAAATAGCGATTATGAGTGCTAATATTTTTTATATTTCTGGTAGAAACAATAAAGAAAGGGAAGTTTTATAAAATAACTTAATTACTTTGAATATGAATGAATGAATAGTTGCATGAATTGTTTGCCTAAAGACTTAATAATATACCAGGGTAGAAATGTACGAGTATAAATTACTTATCACTTTAAACGTAGATCTTAACATGACTATAAAGCAAGAAAAGGAATAGTAATGATTAGTTAGAACCAAAAATATCTTTATTCCCTTTACCTATAAGTTTGTTGGCTAAATCATTCGAGTATGTAAGGAGATTGATCATTAATTTAAACCAATCACCCATAAATCTCGGTCAAAATTTCTGGAAATCTTCGAATTTATTTTAAGAATAGTTTTGAGTCTACAAAGGCCACTTGCCAGTCCCATTTTTGGTAGAAAATTTCAATGCATATTATTTTGTGCATTTCATGCAGTTTATAAATTGATGTCTTTACTGACTTATTATAGTTTTACTTTTTCCCCTGCATGACAGAATGGGTCTGGATACAAATTAGGGTTCTGGCCTATAATGTTGATATTATGCTAATGTTATGTTTGTATATATAATATATAATGTTTTCGAATATTATAGTTGATTTAGAGAGCTTAATTTCGCTGTTATGTTCTGAATTCGATTATAAATAATAGGAGTGTGCGAATATATATAATCGAAAAATTTCGAATAATTAGAAGATTCAAGTTATTCGATTCAAATGTTAATATTCAATTCAATTTGCGAATAATAAAGTAATTCGCGACTAGTTCTAGAAAATCTAATCGAATTATTCAAAATTATTAGAATTTTTTCGAATTATTCGAACTTTTTTCGAATTATTCTGGAACTATCGAATAATTCAAATTTTCGAATTCGAATAATTCGAAAATTCGAATTATTCGATTCGAGTTTTGAATGGAATATATATGTTTGATTGGAAACGTATAATCTGTAAGTTTGAATTATTTGTTCTAATCTAATAAATAACTATTACGCGAGGCTAAGATTGCGTTTATTTACATTTTTTCTTTTAATTATCTTCTGTTTGTGCTGTTACTTCCATAGATTCTACTCCATCTGGAAGTATGACGTTAAGTCGCAATATCCAAAGATATGCCGAAAAACATCGGCCCATTTGTTTAGTATTTCCTGGCATGCGATTTGATGTCGGGGCAGCTGAAGAACTAATGAAAATACCTTCGTTTGCTGCTGTTATTGACAAGTAATTGTTTTATTATTCACGTCAAAGGAGTAACAAACTGAATACAAAAACTATCATTTTAATAGATTACCTTAGCGATAAGGCAGACGGACTATCTGACGAAAAGAAGTCAACGTCGCTTTTGAAATCTTATGTTTCATTTAATCCTAATGATCTAATAATATCGTGGTACTTGTAATATTAAATATTTACTTTCCAGATCTCATAAAGTTCTTCTAGATAAAGATATTAATCTGAAGCAATTGATAGCCGATCCTAATTTTATCTGCAACTACCATCCCAGTTATGCTGTTAGTACCACTGTCATACAAATTGCTGTTACTGAAGTTTTGAAGACTGTCGGTATAAAACCCGATTACTATGTTGGTACGTGTTTAGTTTATTTTAAAAGATAACAATTATTTACAATAAACAAAGCTTTGTGTAATAATAAATTAAAATATTGCATCCATTTGTCCAAATGTGTTATTTCTAAAAGCTTTTAATGTGAAGTTTACTTCAATTATTGATTTACGCCACAAAAATTAAATTTAATAATGTTAATATCATTCAATGAGTAAATAATGTTAATATCATTCAATTTCAGGATTTGAATCAGGAGAAATATGTTGTGCATACGCTAGTGGATTACTTTCTATAGAACAGGCGGCTAATGTTGCTTATTATTGTGGATTGGAAAAGAATGTTAGTGTTACTGTCGAAATTGAGTATGAAAAGGTAATGCAATGGATTGTATTCCAAAACAAGCTATTGACTATTCAATGAATGTTATTAATTATAATAAAACTTGTAAAAATAAATATTTCCTTGTGACTTTTTTTTTAATAGTATAGAAGTAGCAAACGAGCATGCAGCCCACCTGATGGTAAGTGGCCACTGCCGCCCATGGACACCCGTAATCAACCCTAGGTAAGATCAAAGTTTCACCTAAGGTTAGTCACAGATGCGTTGCTACCCCTGAGGACTAAGAAGGAATGCCTCGGAAAAGTATGTCTCCCTTACCACACCACTTCGTGACTTCGAACTTCGGTTCAAAGATGGCGACTATTTTAGTGACGTCACTACACCCTCTGGCTTCACACTTTTATATTTCCATTTTAAACAAAACGATAACGCTATAATTCAGAAAATGTTTGATGGCATATGCGAGATTAACGTTTAATTTTCTATCCGAAAGGTCCTTATCACTTTTTATATACCTCCAACGGTTAGTGAGTAAAATCTTATTTTTTTTACGTAGCGAAGTATGGGTATTTCAGCTAGTACTGTATATGTAAGGTCGTTTCGTTAATTTTAGTAATTAAATTACGTAATTACAGATCAGTTCCATGTGCCCACCAGACGTACATCTTATACGCTGCGGTACAGATACTACTAATATTTCTGGACCTGCACTTGTAATGGAGAACGTTTTAAATGAGCTGAAGACTCGACGGGTAAAAATTAATAAAGAAACTCGAAATGAAACGAGAATTTTCCAAAATGAGAATAACGGTTCGTTCCTTACTATGAAGTAAAAAGAACTTTGTTATAAAGTATTCACAAGCATGTTATATGACATCCAAGAGATCAATATTTAGATAGCATTTAGAGACTTATTACAACTAACCTATTAGAAATTCGTTTTGTTTTTCGTCTATTGGTATCAGTAATCAAATAATTCAATTAATAAGAACTTGTTTTCCTTTTCATTTAACAAAATGAATAATTTTCAGTCCGAAGTCTATTGTCATATTTAAAAGAAATAGTAACGAGTCCTAAGCAATTTCCGCAAGAGTGGCTGATGACTCCCCAAAAATCTAAGAAATACAGCGGAAGATTTACAGCGGAGAAATTTTATGATTGTTTGATGGTAATCGCATTTTATTGAAACCATTTTTATATCCTATGCTGGAGACCCATATCTACACAACCGAGGAAGTTATAGAGAGGGGAAATGGTAATGAATTAGTGGTCAAGCCATAACGCATATTTTTAAAGTGTACATAAGATCTTCGACGAATGTTAACGGTGTCTATCCTATGATAAAACTAGGATGGTTAAATGTACATTCTGGAGTTCGCAAGCTCGCAAGTTTTGAAAATAGGTGGATGTCTTCTATTAAACTTTGAAACGCGATTAACATCGATCGCAATCGATCAATCGAATTACAATGTGAATATCTTGATCGATAACTTTGTTGATCGATTGAGATATTTTCAATGTAATTACCGGTTAATTTGATTGTTATAATATATTATGATACTACGTTTCTCAAACCATTAAAGTTAAGATAGTAACTAAAGCTGTTAAAGTGATATTTCTTGTACCCTGAATGCTAAGCGATGTCTGATGAATTACATCTAATATTACAGGACTCGCGAGAAACGTTACAAGAAAAGTCACTCCCTCTCATTCCAGCATCCGCAATAACTATAAATGTTGGCCGAGCTAATGAAGATAATAAAACGAATGTTAAATTACTTAATGTTAAAGAGGATACAACAATTAATTTCAAAAATGAAGTACATAACATAACTTTCATTGATGATAGTAGGGAAAATGCTTTATATAAATTGTTAAAAGGTTTGGGCAGGTAAGTTATCTAAATAAAAAAATCTAAAGAAACTGGTTAATATTGTACGTAGGAATAGAAAAAAGATTCACACGTATATTTGCCCTCGATGAGCGCAAAAATGTAACTACATATACATAGAACACGTGTAGATTAATTTATATTAGTTCGCCTGTATCCGCCTTATGTATTACTACTCCTCCGGCAAATTAGAGACCTCCTTTAATATTAGCAAAACATTTGTGAGTAACATAAGATAGTACAATTGTTTTGCTTGGATTATCTTCAACTCAAACTGCAGTCTTATTAATAGATGTAGGGGCATACCCTACTATAATTGTATTTTGAATCGTCGGCATAAACTTTCTTGACGAACACTAGTGACATTAAATTAATTGACAATATATATTTATTAAGTTTATGATATAGCCTTATATTTCTCTCCTTCGAAAGGTAGATAAATTAGTTAAATAGATATAGATATATAACAAATTTGGGCCTTATTTTTTATCATTTATATCTTCATTTATTACAGGCTACACGTAGCAGGTTTAAACTTGATGTTAGCTAATATCTACCCCCCAGTCTCATTCCCAGTGTCACAAGGTACACCGATGCTGTCACACTTGGTGGAATGGAACCATCAGGGAGATTGGTAAGCAAGTTTTTTTTTATCAGATTAAAGTAGTAAACGAGCGTGCAGTCATTCTGATGGTAAGTGGTTTCTGCCGCATATAGACATCTGCAAGAAATTTCATGTAGGGCAGCTAAAATACTAAATTTTCGAATTCGAATAATTCGAAAATTCGAATTATTCGATTCGAGTTTTGAATGAAATATTCATGTTTGATTGAAAACGTATAATCTGTAAGTTTGAATTATTTGTTGTCATTCATTTTATTTTGAAGCGTGCAGTCATTCAGATGGTAAGTGGTTTCTGCCGCATATAGACATCTGCAAGAAATTTCATGTAGGGCAGGTAAAATACTAAGATAATCGCCTCATATGAAAGTGAGCCGGACACCAATTGTTCCACTAAAACGTAAAAACTGCTTCACACTAGAAATAGGTGTAGTGGTGGTAAATCCCCAGTCGAACAACACTTGTTCTACCACCAAGTAAATACGGCCTGTTAAGAATAGTATTTTAACTCAAGTGTTACAAATATGTTAAATATTGATACTAAACCTAGCCTAATTACGTTTATAATTTTAGGCAAGGGCTTACGTTCGACAATTTTTTAAGTAAATATGAAGCAATCGAACGTGTAGTGACAATATCAAGAGAAAACCCTCAATGTGACTACTTAAAAGGGCATATGATTGACGGTAAGAACTTTAAAGAAATATATTATTTCATTACATATAACTTAGAAGTGCTTGAGCAAAGAAAATGATGATGTAGTTCAGCTATAATCGAGGGTACCAAAAAGTATATCCCATTCGCCGTACATTTAGTTTGTTTTGGAATAACACCACTTCCACAGTTTTCGTTGCATCAGAAGTATCTAGTCTACTATGTCTCCTTGACAAGATACTCTACTGCTACCAATTTAAAGGAGAGTGGCGACCGGCCGCTACTCATCAACAGATGACGTCACCGTATTCTGAATCACGCTATCGGAGTTTTCTCAACATCGTGCATATATACAAGTTCCGAACAGAGACTGTCGGAACACGGCCGCTCCCCAGGCATGATCAACTCGCCTGGCGGGAGATCTCCCTTTGCCAAAGTGGTGACCCCGACGTGATCGAGTTGATCATGCCTGGGGAGCGGCCGTGCTCCGACAGTCTCTGTTCGGAACTTGTATATATGCACGATGTTGAGAAAACTCCGATAGCGTGATTCAGAATACGGTGACGTCATCTGTTGATGAGTAGCGGGCGGTCGCCACAGGAACATTCCAGACAATTTTACTTTGATTGGACACTTGGAATTTCGCTAAGAGACATTCGTAACGATGAAATCTATAAACAAACAGATTGTACCAACATAGTTCTCGTGTGCATGTTCTCATCTGTTCTCATTAGCAAGCTAAAGTGGCAGTGGGCCGGCCACATTGCTCGAAGGACCGATAACCGATGGGGTAGAAAGGTCCTCGAGTGGCGACCGCGTTTAGGCAGAAGAAGCACAGGTCGCCCCCGACCAGGTGGACCGATGACATGAAGAAGATAGCGGGAAACCGTTGCATTCAGAAGGCACAGGACTGGTTGGAGTGGCACCGGTTAGACAAGGCCTAAGTCCGGAAGTGGACCTCAAAAGGCTGATTGATGGAGGAATGGATGTACAATTAACGTCAGATACATTAATGACCTTTAGCTTTACATCATATTGAGCTAATTAATAGAATCAATTTACTTTCTTAGGACGTAACCTATATCCTGGCACTGGATACCTATATCTAGTTTGGGAGACCCTCGCTATATCTATGAGATGTGAATACCAACGGTTGCCGGTTGTATTTGAAAATGTCATATTCCACAGAGCAACTACCATTCCTACTAAAGGGGAATTATTTTTTAATATTTGTATACAGCCAGTAACCGGTGAATTTGAGGTAAGGCACAGGTAATTTTAGGCTAGGAGAGCGACTTATATTTTGGGTATGCGTAATCCAAATGTTCGATAAAAATTTTCATACCTATGTATCTAAAAACTGTAATAAAGAAATAATTTAATGTCACTATAATATTTTAATCGGGAAAAAAACAGTCACATATTGGTATTTATGAGAACCATATATTTTGAGAAAACTTTGGTAAAGTACAAATAATCCAACTTTCCCTATTGTGTTTAAATGTAAAAGTTAACAACTTTAGTATATATCTTATTAAAACAATCGAAGGAGGAGAAAAAAGAAATGTTTCAGACAGGGGGCAGACTTGTATAATTATTTCTAATTTTCTTATACAGATAATAGAAAACAAAGCAACAGTAGCCACAGGAGTGATACGCCCTGAAAAACATATTAGCAAACATTTCGCTAAACTACCTTCGTCACCTGAAGTATCAGATACCGGAGCTAATAGAATTAATCAAAAGGATTTCTATAAAAAAATCCGTCTCCGAGGTTATCAATACAGGTAAAATATGATACGATAAAGACAATTTATTCCTGCAATCTGTTAGCCGCTGTATTTTATGTAAATTTCGTTTGATATAACTGGAATACCATTTATAAGTTATAAGTTTCAATGGTCTGTGAACGATGTTTTGCCCGTTTGGTACCCTTGGTTCCAGACGGGAGCAAAAAGTAAAACACAATAGGTACAAAAACTTGAACTGTATGTTTCGCTTCATTGACCAAACTTTTATAAGTACAATTCTATTTATTTCAGGGGTATTTTCAAAGGTGTTCTAAGCTGTGATGTAGACTGTTATCATAGCAGAGTCTCTTGGCCATCAAGCACCTTTTGGGATGTCTACTTGGACTATATTCTTCAAGCAATGGTAGCATCGATCGATACCAGACAACTTTATGTACCGGTTGGGATCGAAAAAGTTTCGATTGACACCGATCTTCACTATGAAGTCCTTAAAAAATCTGGAGGAACTACAATAGACATTTATTATGATAAACATGCTCAAGTGACTAGGTTAGATATTTAAAACTATAACATCATATTTTTCTTGTGTTCATGATTAATTCATGTATACTAATAAATAGTATGATCTTAATAAAAAAACGTTTAAAAAACTAAAAAAAAAACTAAAAACACGCTTTTGTAACTAGCTGAACTAAATAAGTCTAAAATAATTTTCTATAACTTCGATAAAAAAAAATTACGTAAAAATGCGTAGAGTTCGAGAAGCTAATCATTGTAAATACTTTGTAAGAAGATAACTTTAACTATGTACAATATATACAGTTCAAATAAATATCATAAAATTAAATTTAAACAAATGTACATCTTTTGAAACCTAAAAGAAATATCTAAATTACAGGTAGGAGACCCAAGAATACTGGCCGTATTTCCTTCTTCAATGGCTAAATTTATTTTTTGGCCAAAATACGCACTTGCCCTTAGGTCTCCAGAAACATTGACCAGTCGCGACGACAGTTCTTTATAAATATTTTATTAAAAGATATCGTATAAATATATAAGGTAAAAAAGAGTCATTAAAAATATCTTTAAAACACCAAACAAGCGTATAAAATAAGCAGTCATGGAAAATGATATGTAATAATTTCTTTTCATATTTTATTAACTTTAGACTGGTTCAACGCGCGTCTATGTTGATCGTAGTAACAATATTTGGTAAATAATAATAATCCATCGCGAGGAAAAATAATTAGAATTCAAAACTTATAAAATACTAGCTGAGCCCGCGGTTTCACCCGCGTTTAAAAGAAATTTGACGTGACATACATTAACCGAAGTTTTATACTTTTAATAATCTCTCTTTTATTCTTCTATCGGTACCGCCGCCTTACCTTATACCGGTACCGCCGCAAATGCTATGTCTCGCAATTTTTAAATCTATAATATCTTCGAAAATATTCATTTAATCATATGCTGTAAAAGGCCATAAAGATCTATATTAAATCAACAATGTATTTAAAGTATTTAATTGGATAAGGATTAATGCTGTATTGATTAAAATTGCTTCGAAAATTAGCCATTATTCGTCGTAAAAAGTAAATGACAAAAAAATGTTATAGTGGGATATCCATAAGAGATAGACATATACCATCGCAAAGTTTTCTGTAGACCTTTTCAATGTGTACAATATTTAGTACATTATTTTGATAAATCTCGTTGGGTTCAGCCTGCGTTTGCAATGTACGCGGAAATAATGTAATTATTTACGACATCACATTAGAAACCTTAAAAATAACAGTATTTCTCCACTATTTAACGGATGTTATTATACATATAAACCTTCCTCTTCAATCAGTCTATTAAAAAAACCGCATCAAAATCATTTGCGTAATTTTAAAGATTTAAGCATACAAAGGGATATTGGGACCGAGAAAGCTACTTTGTTTTATACTATGTAGTGATTTATCATAGTTTTGAATTTAATCACAATTATTGCATTAATATCTAAACAAAATAACAATGTTTAAAACAATCTGAAATATTGATAAAATTGTCGCCCAACACTCAAAAAAAAAAAACTTCAAATATATACGTGAGCGCACAAAATTTATCCTCATTGTATAAATTTATTTCAGATCTGGTGGTGTAGAAATACGTGGCTTACGATGTTCAGCAATTTCAAAAAAGCCTGATACAACAACGCCTGTTTGTGAAACGTATAATTTTGTACCAAATATTTGCAATAATGTCATGAAAGTAAGTTTAATTCATAATCACTCATATACACAATAGGAGGATTCTCTTTTAAGCTACTATAAACTAGAAGCTAATTACTATAAACAACTACAAATAATATATCTATGATAGCCTTAATAATCCATAGTCGAGTGGACATAGGATATAGGACATATAGGAGCGGATCATTATTTCTATAAGTTGTTATTGATATCTTGTCTTTCTGAGATATAACTACAAATACACTACACAACTACTACTATATATAACTGTTTTAATAGTGTAATAATTGCGTTTATCCCATTATTCAGTATGAAGATGCTATCCGCATTAATATCCAAATCATTATCGAAAATCTACCGGCGTTAAAATATAAAGTTATAGAGATAATGGATGAAGAGTACAAAAATAATAATTATAAGCCTTTGTTGGTAGAAGTCAGTAATATTCTGAGCAAAGTGCCACAAGCTAGGGCGGATTTAGTTTTGCTTACAGAAGAAACAATTAAACTGCCTTCTGATATATCTGTAACGAAGAAAATAAGTAAAGGAGATAAAGCCGTTCTATTAATTGGAGCCAATTTGTCGCAGAGGCCTGAGGTAAATATTTTTGATAGTTTTAAATTATTTAATGGGAAATAATTTAAAATAATCATGTAATTTTAAACTTACAGGTTTTAAAAAAAAATGAAGATCACTTGCAAAAAGATGGTTTTATTTTAAGCTTAGAAAACGGTGATCTAGATTTGAACATTTTGTTGGAGGAATTAATTATAATATCGTCTTATAAAACTGATCTATATCATTTAGTACTGTTCAGATTAAATCAAAACGTAAAAAATAAAGTGTTTATTAATGTGCATAATAGGGACAACACGTTTTCGTGGGTAGATATTGGAAAAAAGGAAATAGAAGAAGGCAAGACAGTTGTATTTTACGGCCAAGATGATCTGAGTGGGGTTTTAGGACTTGTAAATTGTCTGAGACGAGAGCCAGGAGGAAAGATGATTCATGGATTGCTTATAACAGATCCAAAGGCACCTGATTTTGATAAAAATATAGAATTGTATAAGGTGCAACTTGAAAAGGACTTGGCCATTAACGTTTTTCAAAACGTAAGAATTTTTTCTTTAATGATTCTTTCTCTATTTTTACCTATAATATGGAAGTAGCAAAAGATCACGCAATTCACCTGATAATTTTTAGGCACTGTCGCTCTGAACATGGTATTTCATATCTCTTATCAATCTTAAATATGTTCAGAATCTTAGTTCAGATTAGCACACTTTACTTACCCGTTCTCACCAGAATACAACAGCGTTACTTTACACTTTACACTGCTGTTGTTAAACAAAAATATATTTAACTAGCTGCGCCCCACGGTTTCACCCGCGTATTAGTTACTACAAAGAAAACTAATTTATGTATTTATTTGGATAAGAATAAATATTAAATTTATAAAAA
>MOOZ01001752.1:21381-31846 GCA_002930495.1 Cecropterus lyciades | reverse complement strand
AGTTTATCACCGTATGTTTCAGCTTAGGAACCTTATTACAAATATGTAAACAGAAAATAGCTAACTCCTACCGCTTAGGCAGGCAGTACCCTTGCATTATGAAGAGTTGAAGGTCTAATTTTTTGTCATATCATGCCTTTCTAAATAGTAAAGGTACACTCCAAGTTTCATGAGAATCGAGTTCGCTGAAGCTAAGCTATCAAACAATTTTGGAAAAAACAGGGGTAATGTTGAGGGTTTTAATTTTTTTACGAAGAACCCTAAGAATTTTTGAAAAATATAAGTAGCCTAAGTTACGCCTTATGACATGAGCTATCCAACAGTGAAAGTCCCGTCAAAATCGGTCCAGCGGTTTCAGAGATTACCCAGAACAAACAGAAGGACAGACAGACAGACAGACAGACAAAAATTTTAGTGATTGATGTTTCGTTATCAGTATCGTATATACTGTCATATGCATTTGGTAAAAAGCTGTTATTTTGATATTACAAACAGACACTTCAATTTTATTTATAGGTATAGATGTATAGATTATATACTATAAGTGTGCCAAATTTCATACTCCTCCGTCCGCGCAATTTTAGTAAAAAGGGGTCCAAAGTTTTTGCTTCACGTATTAATATATAGATATATAAAAAAGTTCAGCGGGGGCAATGGCTCCTGAAGGCACGAGTTGGGCGGCAAAATTTCCTATTTTTCGTAAAATATAACTTGCGCCCCTGACTGGCACATTTATGGGCGGCAGAAAATTTAGATATGACGACCTTTTTCTTTGGTCTTCAAATTGCAGAGATGCAGGTGTGAAGAGTATTTAAATTTGGCGACCTTTGTTTTTGTCCTCAATCCAGATTTTGTCTTCTTTTTCGCCGACTAAAATTATTACATAGGTGGGCGGTGAATCAACTTCGACCTCGGGCGGCATGAACAAGGCGAACCACGGGTACTGCGTACGTAGCCCCGTAGCAGGCGGCTGTCCCATCGGACACCTTCTTCTGTGCGACGCCCCGCGCACTTGGGCGTCACACTTTCGCGGCAGGCTGTTTCGGCGGACGGCGGGCGATCCCCGACCCGACCTTCCACAACCTCGGCTAGGGCGGACGGCATGAACCTACGCTATGCCAGAGGTCTTAAGTAAGACATACACCAATTTCCACTCTAATTTATAATCAACCTAAGCCTGGTAGGTTTGTGGTGTTTACTTACACTGGACATCAAAGAAGTTTTCATTTCAATATTTTATTACATCTAAAATATGAAATAAAAACGTTTTAGACTAAAACCGCGTGTACAGTTATTAAAGAAACAAAACCTGCCCACAATTTTAAAATTAGCGGAACGTTTGACAAGTTTCACGTTATCCCGCCGAATGTTGGCATAAAATTGAACGCCGACTTTGAAATGGAACTTGCTACCCTTTTATACTAGGCAAAGTCGACGACAGACAGCTTAGGGTTGTCAGCTGACTTAGCACTGCCTTGCCCTTAGGAAAGCAATTTTGTAAATTGGAGATCATGTCATGATATTGACGGATCTAGGCAGCCAAACTACTGACACATTTAAGTAAGATGTCATGATACTGACTAAGTAGATATAGTTCTAGGCAGTCTAGTTTGACTGTGATAGATTTAGGTAACAAGCTATACATTGTTGTAACTTCGCATGATTTATATATGTGTAGGGTTTATGAAATGTCTTTATTTTGTATAGACCTACGAAAACACAAATTATTAGTTATTTTTTAAATACCACTGGAAACAACATAGAACTATATAAACTGAGAATATCCGACAAGAAACTCAGCGGGTTTGCCTTATTTCTATGTTGCCTTATTTTCTATGTTTTTAACATTAACATGGAGTATTTATTACAATTAAAGCTATATATAATAAGCCTCTGTGAATTAATTCACACATTAGATAACATTTTAATTTCCACACATAAATCAAATCAGTTTATATTTACTACAAAGCTTTTACAAATCAATTTTCGTTTTTGCGTTAATTTTACAAACGTTTTGCGTTTATTTAAACAATAATGCGTTTGCGTTATTGTTGCGCGTTGCGTTTATCTAACATTAACATCTGACACTGTTGTCATTATGTTAACATTGTTAGTAATTTTATTTTAACACAGTATATTTCCGCATATAAACATAAATATTATGTTTACCCATTCTTTCTTTACATGTGTGTGCACACAGTATAATAAATAAAAACCGGCTCAGTGCGAGTCGGACTCGCACACAAAGCGTTCCGTACGAGTTATAAAACGGAAAATCACATTTATTGCATAGAAGCCCTCTTCAATATTTGTTTTTTTTTTATTATTTTCATTTAATTATTTATTATTAAAGTAAAATAACTACATAATCTGTGAATATTCCAAGCGCGACTAAAACTAGCATAAATAACTAAAATTATTTATATAAATAACTTAAATTATTTATATATCATTAAGTTTTATTGCTCGCAAACATTTTTTTCTTCTTTAACTGAAAAAAAATACAGTGGAATTGGAATACCTCCTCCTTTTTTGAAGTTAGTTAAAAAAATGTATACCAATCGACAGCCCTGCCACAAAAGTTTGCGGGAATTTTATTTCGTATCGAATACGGATAAAACAGGAAAGTAACTGCTCCCATTTCAAATGTAAGTTTCATTTATTTTGCATGCCAACTTTTTTACTGGCCACGGAACTTTCAAATTGAAAAAGTAAAATGTAAGTTTAGAAGACTTCCAAACTATACCAGTTTGGAAACCTGCAGAATTATTTTTCTAAATTATTGTCGTTATCGCATTTTGTAGCGTAAGATTTTCTAAGAAGTTTAATGCGATCATACAGATATCTTGTCTCATTAAATAATGTTTTTCAAAATATCAATTCTTATACATATTTCTCGCTCACACACTATAAAGAACAAGAAGAGAAATGGCGCCAAATATAATTATGATAACATCGAAAAAAATAAAATTAATCAATTTTTTTTGATCTTTAACGAATCTTTAACGAATGTTATATTATTGGGGATTTTGTCAATAGGTCCTGTGCATGACATGCGTGTTAGTTACTTCAGTAGATGTTGACTTCGCTAATACAGGAAAATGCTGTTACTCTTTTCCTGGATTATATTCCTTAGTCACCTCTTACCGCATCCACGAAAAAAGAGCAGAATCCAAGATCGACACCGCACGGCACCTTTTGGAGTTAAATTAAGAAAATAGAGAGACCCCAAAATATATAAAGGTAAAATCTAGATCTAAATGCTCCTGAACCTCAGACAATCTGGAAATATCTAGATATAACTCGTTTAATTGAAGTTGTAATATGTACCATTTGCACCTCTGACTGATTGAACCGTCATACACATTTTCAATTTCCCACCGTAAAAATAGAAAAGCCCCAAGTATTTACTTTTATAACAGCGCCCTAAAGGAATCATTTGAATGCAATCCATTTAAGTAGAAACAGTATTCGCAAACCTTACAAATACAAAATGGCATCACTTCCCGCGTCCGACGAACGTTTCGTAAAATGGCGGACGTTGGAGGCCATTTTGTGAGTGCGTGACGAGAATGCAAACATCCAACGATGTGAAAAGATTCGCTATTTGTAAAAATTACATTAAATTCGGGATTCTGTCCAATTATCCTGTTGGATTTGGTGTACAAATATTTACTTTGCTACCGCGTTTGAATAATATGAAGTGTTTTAATATTCTGCACTGAATCAGCCGGTACTCGTAAAAATACGTTTATACAAAATTTTATTTGCAAATGAGTACACGATTTATCTTGTTCCGTGAAACAAAAGAGCTTCATACTTTTAAGTAAAACTTCTGTAGAATCGTTATGATTGACTTGATGAAAAATGTTTCACGATAAAGAACCTACCACATAAATATTTAACATGAAGTTGATGAGAAAATGAGAATACTCAACTTTACTGTACCGTGGCTCTATTATAATGTCCCTTTGTGACCCACGAAAAGTCTTTTGACCTTTCAAATACAACTGTTTTTTGTTTTTAGTAAAAAAGCTAACTTTTACTAATAATTTTAATACGTATACCATACATCGGAGCGTCGACGAGGATTACCGTTTGTTGTCTCTAAAGCAACACGCCTCTTGTTCACTGATGTGTGGTTTAGTGTATACAAAGCGATAACGTGACCCGGTATATATTTTCATATCCCGGCACTATTTGGGAACCGCTGGTCTATGGTATCACTAAGTCTATGGTGAGTGTTGATTGCATACAGGCTAACGTCAAAGGTACGAAAAACGCGCTTGCATGCGTTTCCATCCATCCATCCGTTTTGTGCAATTAATCCGCGTACGTATTCCTCTCGTTCGACACGTTACATCTCTGTCAGAATTCAACTCATCGTAAAAATGTAGGAAAACGTTTTACTCATTTTAACTATAAAATGTGTATATATGTTGTACACCCGTCAAGAACTCCCTTAATCTTTGTTGCAAAATTGCAATAAGGTAATATTAATGCGGTGACATGATGATGATGATAATCACGTGAGATAAATAGATAAGTTTTTACGAAATAAGGCGCGGACCTTAAAGTTTTGAGAATAACATTCGCGAATACGCTCCACGCCTTCAAGTTTTGTGAATAACCAGCAGCGCACGATGCTTTTGTGCTGGAATCTCGATACTTGCACACACTCGTTATAAAAGAATAGAAAATCCCGATGACTGAGATGGTCGCCTGATATGAAAGTGAGTTCATATTTCGGTAGTTTCGCTCGCTTAACTAATAATCATGCTGTAACTTAGGCACGTATTGCGTAACTTGTAGAACCTTCACCTAAAACTTGGTAACACGCTATCAAAAACCGTTCAGTAGAGTTTGATTGGCGAAACTCAGCCAAAGATTCCAGGTTTAATTCTCGCAAAGTTAAATTCATGGTAGCGCTGTTTTCGAAGTTGCGTTACCTAAATACTTATTTGATTTACTTCGCTAAATACTTGACGACCATACCGGTCTGACACGCAATGTGATACAGGTTTAACTTGACTTGAAGAATTTTATTTCTGTTCCAGGTCTGGCTGAGTCCGCTCACCTGGGTGCACCCCGATGGGGCAACGCGCTCAGAGGACTCCGGTTGCGTTCTTTTGGAGATCCCGGAGTCTTCTTTGAAGCGCCGAGGACGGCCACCGGGGGGTTTTAGTGCGGTAAAAATCCCACATAACCCGGCGTCGATCCCACGGCGTCAGGTTTGAAGGTTTCCCCATCGAGAACAAAAAAAAGCGGTCTGGCTGAGTATTTGTCTCTGTCCATAGCTCCCACAACATAAGATAATATTTTTGTGTGCCTATAAAAGAGTGTTTAGAGATAAAGAGCGTTATTATTTTTGGACTGGTAGACTTCTCACACCTTGGTTTATTTTAGAGAACACATTTATTTTAGAGAACTCTCATATGTGTAAGTTTCTTCACATTTTCCTTAACCATAAAGCAGTGATCATCATTTGTTATTAATAGCAGTCTGTTTTTTTATTAATTATGATGAACTGAAATGTAACTAATTTCCACAGACACTTACAAAACACCCAGATTAACTTAACAGATAGAGCGCTAACCACTAAAACTTAGAGATACCCGACTAAGTAACAGTATCGAAGTTTGTTAGCCACTTCTCAGTCTCAGCAGAGCATCTGTGGAGTAAGTTAGGATTGGAACTTCACTACATACAAAATGAAGTTTACTTTTTTGACGTTTCGTGTACAAGAAAACCCTTATAGGATAGTTTTTTTTTAATTTTAAGACACGCATAGAGTCCGGAACGCATAGAGGCCAGAGGGTTCAATTTTTTTTTTTAAGAATGAACTAGCAAACAAGCATGCTGTCCACCTGATGGTAAGTGGCCACTGCCGCCTATTTACAACCCTAATGAACCCCTGATAAAATCAGAGTCTTACCTGCGATTAACCACAGATGCATTGCTTCCCCTGAGGACTAAGTTAGAACGTCTCGGGAAAGTATGACTCCCTTACCACAGTCTTCGCACCAGAACACAGCGAGGCATAACATTGCTATTATTAAGCAGAAAATTATGTGGTGAGTCCGGGAGCATCACTGCTCCCGGACTCGAATCGAAAAAAATCTACCACATAGGTTAATTGAGGTCTTAAAAACATTTATTATTCATGAAATATTAAACACAACACCTAATTAAAGAAACGGTTTCATAACTCTATTAGATAAGTCCCTAAAAATATTTAGGGGCCTTCTGTAAAATAGAAGAACGCGCTGCTGATTCGTATTGAAAATCGTTGAAAATATACCAATGAATTGGAAGTTCTCAGTGGATTGTACATCGAAAGCCTGATGGAAATTTCATGTAGCTTTTTACTTTTTAAAATATACCTGTCAGTGTGTCTTAACATATCATGAAACGTATCGATTTTTGGAAGAGCCTTAACGTATTAAATTCTAAATGTAACCCGTTTCTGTCTTATAACAGCAGTGTCAAGCGCTGCTGTGTTCTGGTCTGAAGGATGCACTAGGGAAGACTTATCCGAGGCATTCCAACTTAGTCCTCAAAGTTAGCAACGCATCTGTGGCTCAACCTCAAGTAAAGTCGATCTTATATGGAGTTTCTTACAGTTGTCCATGAGCGATCACTTACTTACAGAGGGCACTTACCATCAGGTGCAATGTATGCTTATTTGTTACTTCGAAGACCGACGACGAGACGACCCGCGTGGCGGAGAAGTCACCATACCGGTCTGACACGTAGTGGGTCCCGGGTTCGATCCCCGGCTAGACAGACATCTGCATAATGAGTTTAGATTTCTGTTCTGGGTCTGGGTGTTTGTGTATTCGTCTTTGTGTCCATGGCACCCACGACACAGGAGAAAATCCTACTGTGGGGCTATGAGTGTAGAAAACGTTTATGTTATGTTTATGTTATGTTTACTTCCATCTTATAAAAAAAAACATAAATGTGTGTTCAATTCACACAGGGCAGAAATGAAACTCAATAATTATTATTTCACAAACACCAAACTTATACTCTTATACAAGTTATGATGTAAAATCTTTAGCGTGATACAGAAAGAAGTGCAGCGCCATCTAGTTGTAGTGTGGACAACTGGTTTCGTAACGCATTTTCATTTCATCGAGTTTCAAATAACAACAATTCTTAAGAGGTTTCACTTAAAAAAAAAAGGAAATGTGTGTACCTGGATGATACTTGGCTTTTTCTTGGATTCTAAGCATTTATAATTTCACACAGCAATTTAATAATTTTAGAATTTTAGAATATTGGATAAGAAAATAAATAGTGAAGAAAGGAAAGTAAAGCATTTCTTTTGTTAAAATTCTTTGGTGTAGTAGTTAAGAGTTCTTTAGTGAGTGCAAACCGCAGTAAAATAGTTTTTACCTACGATTAATTTTATAAAATTGAGAGAGCGAAAGAAAAACGATCGCTGCCGCCCGTCGATATCTATAACCAAACTTCACATAGAACCAAGATTCTACCTGTCAATTACAGTTGCGTTGCCATTCCTGAGGACTATTATGTCTATCTTTATTTAAGTCTGCCTGCACTAATCCAACGAAACACTTAAACCGCTTCAAGTTAGAAATAAGTTTGACAGTCGTACCTCCCGATCGAACTGTACTGGTTTTAAAACCTTTCAAAAGTAATACATCTAAAATTCTAAAAAAATTTAACAAAAAATAGAAACCGACTTCAATGCCACAAAAAATAAAAAAATTACATATATATATTGGTTTCTTACATACACAGTACATAGTCGACGCTCTACATATTTTGTTAGAATACAACGACGAAACTTCGTACAAGTATATAAGCGCCGACATCAGAACTATGTACGAAAGTATCGAAGATTCAAACATTTTCAAAAATACAGTCGAATTGAGAACCGCCTCCTTTTTTGAAGTCAGTTAAAATAGCAGAAAATTTAAACTTGTTTATTTCCGCGGCTTCGCCCGCTTAGGTCAAGTTTACCACGGTAATGTGTCCTGTGTTAATCCAGATCATAAACTATCTGTGTGCCTTTCAGTGAAATCCGAATAGTAGCTTTTTTGGATGTAAAAGAGTAACAAACACACTCACATCCTCATAAACTTTGGCCCTTATGATATTAGTTAAGAGTGTCTTCAAAGCGACTCAAAATAAACCATTTATAATTTGTTACTTAATTTTAAGTTGTTCCGTTCTCTAAAATAAGTTGAGAATATCTGTTTAAGCAATCATTTTTTTATATGATGTCTAAACGTTTTGAAGCGCTCTCTATATTAACTACACTCAACAACGTTAACAAAGTGTTTTTATATAAGTTATGTTGAAAAGGTAGGTAGAAGAAGAAAATTGCTTCAATTTGTCCAAATTAAAACCAAGAGAGCGTGTGATAACCAACGAATGAAAACCGCGGGCGATGGTTGAGAAAATTGGTAGATTTATTCAAGGGAAAATACATCTTTTATAGTGACCAGATTTTTCTTTTTCCCGCGCGACGTATTAAAAAGATTGAGCATTTTTTTTATATAATATAAAAATAGCAAATAATCTGTCCATCTGATAGTAAGTGGCCGCTGCAGCTCGTGGATATTTGTAATCAACTCAAAATAAAATAAGCCTTACCTGGACAAAATTGGGAAGTCTCAGATAAGTATTTCTCCCTTACCACACCCTCCAGACCAGAACACTGCTGTTATTAGACAGAAATAATAAATCTAGTTCTTATGCCTCCGGAGTGGAACCAAAACCAAAGAAGAGGTATAGGTATACAAATTTGTAAGAATTAGTGTTCGCTTACTGGCCAAATTCGGTAATAACCATAAATGTATACAAAAGAAATTATAAGCTCGTAAAAGCTACCAAATAAACGGCTAAATAGTCATCCATCCATCAGCTCTTTGAGGTCCACTGCTGGACATAGGCCTCCCCTAAACGGCGCCACTCCAACCGGTCCTGTGCCTTCTGAATCCAACGGTTTCCCGCTGTCTTCTTCAGGTCATCGGTCCACCTGGTCGGAGGGCGATCTGTGCTCCTTTTGCCTAAACGCGGTCGCCACTCGGACCTTTTTCCCCATCGGTTATCGGTCCTTGGCAATGGGCCGGCCACATCGCTCGAAGGCTAAATAGTAAAAGAGAGAAAAGTATTATTTTGCCTTTGAACATAAATTTAAATGTTTTACAACATATTTATAATCGCTTGCCTTGTTCATTACCAGGTAAACCAGTGTTCAATGCCATATACATATCTAGCTCAAACGGAGAGATCACCGCCCCACCAACTGTGAAGCAGTCCTGGTTTGCCTGGAAGGGTGCAAAAGCTCACAAATACATGAGGCGGCCATGTCAGAGGAGTAGCAACGCCTCAGTGATAGACATCAAATAAAACCTCTATTTTATATAAAGTTGGTTGTATCGGCGAAAACAGGAAACGTTATAAACTCGGCAAAATAAGGCAAACAAACACATCATCGATTTTTCATTCATAGTATAAATTGACAAACGTTTGTATTTATTCGTTTCTACTCTAAGCTTATTCTATTAACCGGTCATGCCGTATCTCAATCGGTCGTTTCTAGAATAAGGCTGCTACCACATCTAAATAAAATTATATATATATATAAACGTTACATTTCAGAGTAGCGTTCTTTGCGTTGTAACTTTAGAATATTAACATTTTCTAGTTTCTTTTTAATCGACTGCATCAGATGGAGGGTTATGTGTCGAGTGAATGTTTGTATGTGTGTATGCATGTTTGCCCAAGTATTTGGCATGCTGTACAGCTCAATCGGCTTAAAGAATATCATATCATTGGAATTGTCTCAGTTTGCACATTAACTAAGGCGATCGTGATTGACGATCGTGATAACTATCGTAGATCGTCACGTGACCAAAAGGTAGATTTTTGTCAAAGTTTGGCGTATTAAAAATACGCCTTTTAAAAATTAATAAGGCGGAGGAAGAGATGACTTCTTAATTTATCATAACAATATGGATATCAAATGAAAGCTAGTAAGTAGACTATTCCAGAATTGTATATAAATATTAAATGAAATGTATATAATATATAATAAAAACATCAAACCGACAATTTAAAAACAATGAATTGAATGATGATGCTTTTTTAAGAAGTCGGGTTTTTTATAAAAATATTTTTAACAACGTTAATTGTTAAAAAAATATTTTTTTCTGCTCTTCAACGCATCTGAATTAGAGAGTTTTAGGCGGTAGTCCGCGCTCTCCAAGTACTAATTGGTAGACTTCACGCACCTTTGAAAACTTTCTCTAGAGAACTCCCGTGGATAGGTTTCCTCACGACGTTTTCCTTCGCTATGCAGAATTTATATATAAACATATATATATACCTATATATATGAATTGCATATATTATAATACGGATAGTAGCAAACGAGCATGCAGCCCACCTGATGGTAAGTGACTACTGCAGCCCATGGACATCTGTT
>MOOZ01001752.1:7024-19253 GCA_002930495.1 Cecropterus lyciades | reverse complement strand
AATCTCACCTATGGTTAACCATGGATGCGTTGCTACCCCTGAAGCCTAAGATGGAATGCCTCGGAAAAGTATATCTCCCTTACCACACCCTTCAGACCAGAACACAACAGCGAATAACACTGTTGTTATAGGCAGAAATAGGTGTGGCAGTGGTGCTTCCGGAGTCGAACCACAAAGAGCGCTAGCACCTTCATCTTAAATAATTTTAATCAGTTCGGGTCCTCGTTCGAGAGGTCGAGTTTCAACCATTTGGATATCACTGCTCTTATTACTGTTCTTATTAAGACTTCCTGCTCTTCAAATAAAAAACAATAAAGTATATGAGGATAAAATTGCTTAAAATAAATAAAGTTACATAGTCTGATATTACCCTTCGTCACTAAACCTTCGCCACTATGGAATAATGGCTGAGTAGGGTGGCGAGAAGTGAATGCCCCATTTGAAGGGTTCAGTGTTTTTGTGTTACTGCATATTGTTTAGGAAGGGTTTTTGATTACGCACATTTTGTTGTTATTTGTTTTAGACATGTTTTTTTTTTTTTTATATATATATAGTATGGAAGTAGCAAACGAGCATGCAGCCCACCTGATGGTAAGTGGCTACTGCCGCCCATAGACATCTGTAATCAACCCTAGGAAAGAACAAAGTCTGACCTAGGGTTGGCCACAGATGCGTTGCTACTCCTGAGGGCTCAGATGGAAAGCCTCGAAAAAGTATGTCTCCCTTACCCCACCCTTCAGACCATAACACTACAGCGCATAACACTGCTGCTATTAGGCAGAAATAGGTGTGGCGGTGGTGCTTCCGGAGTCGAACCACAAAGAGCTCTACCACCTTCAAAATGTACCTACCACATGTACCTTAGTCTATTGCATTGTACTTTAGGCTACCAGCCCTTTAATTGTTGCACATTTGTCATACCTGCTTACAGGACTCTTCTCACAACTGGATGAGGACTGAATCATATTCCACCTGATTTTTTAAATAAACTATTAAATAGCAAACGAGCTTGCAGTCCACCTGATAATAGGACTCTGCCTCCCATGGACATCTGTAATCAATCCGGCATAACTATAATCTTGATAAGGCCAGCCTAAGCATCTAATGCTACCCTCTGAAGACTAAGTTGAAATGAGAATACGAAGCGTTCCAATTTAGTCCTCAAGGATAGATCTGCAACTGTAGCTGACTTTCATAGGACTTTTGTCATGTCTGTAGAAGATTACAGTCCACAGTTGTCAGTCGCTGTTTACCATCAGGTGGGCTGCATGTTCGTTTGCTACTTTTTCATTGTACATAAAAGAAATGATGAAAAAAAACAACTTTCTCTTAGAATTTAATTGACTAAGAAAACCAAAGTTTACATATTCTAACTTAGTATGTTTCATATTTACTAATTTTTAATTATTTCTAACATTAAAACTAAATTGAAATTAAACATTTTTTTCTCAGTATTTCGTCATATTTATTGAAACTGAAAAAGATAGACTGCAGATCTTAAAGAAAACAATCAAAATTTTAACGGTTCGCCTAGTATTTAACAAAAAGTAAGAATGTTGACGTTTGAATGATTTGATGATGAAACTCTTTACTTAAAGAAAATAAATTTATTTTTAGGGATGTATCACAAACGACAGTGAGGTAATATGTGGGCAACAGTCGGTGACAGTCGGTGACAGTCGACAGCCTCTGACGGTCGCCGCCTAGTCGACGATCGTCCCCGATCGGTGACGGTGGTCGACATGAACTGTCGCTTGTTTATTACACTTATCCGGAGGCCACAAAACATTAGTTTCAAGCGACATTTTCTTGTCGCTAACATTTGCTTTGAGCGTAATAAACAAGTGTATGTGACTGATCTGAAGGCCACGAAATTTTGCAAATCATAGCAAAATATGTTCAGTAAATAATAGTAACGCTTGAAGCAAACGTTTAGTAGCACTCGAGGTAGGTCAAGTTATTATATCATTCTAAAGTTCTTTAACACGAGCATTAAGAGACGAGTATATAATTTTACTAGGCAAATGAGCGTGATAACTATCGTAGATCGTCACGTGACCAAAAGGTAGATTTTTGTCAAAGTTTGCTTGATTGCGTTTAATTAACTTGATCGAATTTACTTTTTGGTGTCTATTAAATAAATGTGATTTGTTCGTCTGCGTTCCTTCTTGGCATGTTTCAATTCTTAGAGATTCTTGGTGTTCCTAAAACAAGGTTAATAAATTTAAAGAAATAATTTAAATATTTTTCATGGTAAAATAGATACGATTTGTGATCTTAATTACTCATAGCTGACTGACACTGTGACATCATTTCTGCATCCGTAATGAATTATGAAACTATGTCATGAAACAACATGCTTTGTGGTTTCACACTGGCTCCAACACAACAACCTAGTTAAGGGCTACTGTGAATTAGTTCAAAGGGTTATAAGTGATATATTCATCCGAAATATTCTAACTATGTCCTCAAGGGTGATAACGCTTTTGTAGCAAACCTGTAGGATTTTAATCTTATCTGGGGTTGATTACATCTGTTCATGGGCGGTAGTTGCCACTACATCAAGTCGAGCATGTTCGTTAGTTACTACAATCTTATAAAAACCAGCCAAGTACGAATAGATTCGCGCACGAAGGATTCCGTATCATAAATAAAGGCATAAAATCACGTTTGTTATATATCTATACTAATATTATACAGCTGAAGAGTTTGTTTGTTTGTTTGAACGCGCTAATCTGAGGAACTACTGGTCCGATTTGAAAAATTCTTTCGGTGTTAGATAGCTCATTTATCGAGGAAGGCTATAGGTTATATATCATCACGCTAAGACCAACAGGAGCGGAGCACCAATGAAGAATGTTTCAAAATCGGGGTTTTTTTTTCTAATAACCGAAATTTTATATTTAATTTCGGTTAATGTATGTCACGTTACATTTCTTTTAAACGCGGGTGAAACCGCGAGCTCAGCTAGTTATTTATAAAAACCCCTTATTTTTTATTTTGTAAAGTGTGTAACTAAATATTCTGTGAATATTTCAAGGGTCACGTTTGTTATATGGAAGCACCTCTAAAATATTTATTTTATTCTATCATATCTAGCGGCAACAGAAATACATCTATGAATTTCAACTGTCTAGCCATCACGGTTCATGAGATTCAGTCTGGTGTCAGACAGACGAACAGTGTAGTCTTAGTAATAGGGTTCCGGTTTTAGTCTTTGGATACGAAACTCCAAAAAAGTAATAAGTTTCATACCTCAATTGAGAAATTTCCAACCGTGATGCTACTTTCATCAGCATGTCCTTCACTTTCTATGCTATTTGATTGTAACGGGTTCTCTGTATTTCTAGATCGTTTCCTGTTTTCTGTCTGAGACGATTTTGATGTTTGCGATTGGCGTTTTCTTAACGGTGAGCTGGAATCTGTTAAAAAAGCCTACTTGCTACGTTTTTCTTTTTTACAGAAATGACAAACGAGCATAAACATAAAAGCTTTCGACACTCATAGCGCCACAGTAGAATTTTCTCCTGTATTGTGGGTGTCATGGACACACAAAACCAACTGCACAAACACCCAGACCCAGACCAGAAATCTAAACTTATCATTCAGATGTCTGTCTGGCCGGAGATCAAACTCGGGACCCACTGCGTGTCAGACCGGTATGGTGCTGGCTCCAGCACGTGGTCAACCACATTTTTAGTGGTATAAAAGATTTTACATTCATAATTCCATTGTTGGTGGTCATCCTTTTAAGTAAATATATACTTGTGCCAGGATGTCCCGGCCTCCCACGGAAAACAATTAATGTGTACAATAACAAAACTTAAATCTAAATAATCAAAATAATATACACACACACATACACAAACATGTGTTTGTGTATGTATGTGTGTAAATGTACTTGAGTTCAAATATAGGAGGGATTGTTATGTGATTGTATCGAATAAAGCCTCTGTCTTATAAGTCATTGTACTGTACCTCTTTATAAATATAGATAAATATTATCTTAATCTAGAGGTCCGAGGTTATTTAATGTGATTTGTAATTAACTCTTGGTCACCGTGCTAGACTATGCCACGCTACCATGCTTAGACTAGCCTGAATCTTACTTTTACCAGAGGATAGAAAGATGATACAACCAGTGTAGTTTGACCGGGGAGATATATTTCAATTTGATAAGAAACTCTCTAATTTATAAACTATATATTAGTTTGTAACAATCAATCAACTAACCAATCTTTCCAACTACTTTGATAAATTACAATGTTCATAACACCTATATCCGTGTCTTATGCGGTTAATTAATTTAGAAGAAATTACCATCCGTCCGCGTATTCTCAGAACACTCATCGGCATCAACATCGAAAATGTTTAATCTTTCGCCTGCCGTCTCAAATTTCATTCCCCGTGTTTCCCTTAAAGCCATCTCCATTTCCAGCTGCCAGCACTCTGGAATAGTAAAATAACACGTGCTTATTTATGTTTACATTTAATTTACTCTACAAGTGATCCTCTTGTTTACGTTGATTCCAGTTATAGATTACATCTGTCGCACCACGAGCGAATAAACTTTGTGTGCGGTAAGGAAACATTCGAGTTATCATGAAAGGAAACTCGAGTTATCATGTTTTACGATTATTTTATAATATGGAAGTAGCGAACTATCATGCAACCCACCTGATGGTAAATGGTTACTGCCGCCCATGAACATAACAAACCCTAGGTAAGATCAAAGTCTCACCTAAGGTTAGCCACAGATGCGTTGCTACCCCTGAGGACTAAGATGGAATTTCTCGGAAAAGTATGCTTCCCTTGCCACACCCTTCACACTAGAATACAACAGTTCATACCGTCAACCCATTATTGTCCCACTGCTGGGCACGGGTCTTCTCTCAGAATGAGAGAGATTCAGGCCATAGTCCACCGCGCTGGCCAAGTGCGAATTGGTAGACTTCACACAACTTTGAGAACTTTTTAAAGAACTCTCAGGTGTGTAGGTTTCCTCACGATGTTTTCCTCCACCGTAAAGCAGTAATAATTAACTTCTAATACGCACATAATTTTAGAAAAATCAGTGGTGCGTGCCTGGGATTCGAACCTCGAACCCTCGATTGAGAGGCCAAGTTTCAACCATTCGGCTATCACTGCTCACTGCAACAGTGCATAACACTGCCGTTATTTGGCAGAAATCGGTGAGGCCGTGGTGTTTCCGGAGTCGAACCACAAAGAGCTCTATCATCATCAAAACTGCTGAATGTTTTTAAATTTTCATGAAATGAGACCCGATGTGAAATGTAATCCCGTCTACAATGCCGTTTGAATCTTGTTAGTTGCGGCGTCACGAAATAATCGCCGAACTTAAAAAAAATGTACATGAGGAATAGATAATCTATTTCCTTTGGGAAGTCAGTTTAAATATATTGTAACCTTTTACCGCTTTGTTTTTGCTATCATTTCGAAGTAGCAGACGACCATACACCTGATAGTAAGTATAAGATAGTACTATAATTCTGCTAGTATTTCTATTCTAGTTCTAGTGGTCGGTCACCACACATGCGCTACCTTTGAAGAATAAGTTTGAGGACTTCTAATGCCTGTTACCACCCCTTCCAAATCAGATTTCAGCAGCCCCTAACACTGTTGTTATAAGGCAATTAATAGCTAATTAATAATAAAAGGTCGTACAGACATCAACCACAGATGTGCTGGAATTAACAATCAATTAGTGTTTATAATAGGTTTGATGGTGTTGCCTCTGGAGGCAAACTATGAAGAGTTTTGCCTTGTAAGCCTGTTTTGAAATAAAATGAAGATAAAATTTGTGTAAGTTTACGGAGGACACTTACAATTTTTTTTACGCTACCTCCGGATCAGAACACGACCTCAGCTGAGAAGGATCAAATACTGAGCCCCGGGCAAGTCAACTTCTTTGGCATTCTTTACTTATTGCCAATTGCAATTCTTACAATAATTAGAGGCCGTCTTACGTATGAAGCGACCATGTTATTTTTCAGAGCTGGCAAGCTAATCCCTTTCAGGGATCGTCTTTAGAATCGTTTATAAGATGGTATAACTCGTTATTCATGCTTTCTACAAAGAAACATGTGTATTACGTGTCGCCATCGTAGGCACCACGAAAACACACAGAGGAAAACAGAAACACCGAGACACAGAGCATAAATCTAAATTATTCGTACAATTTTTGTATACCCGGGGATCGAATCGGCAACACATTGAGTGTCAGACCAGTATAGTGACCGCTCCGCCACGAAGGTAGTCATCGAGCAGTTTACAGATGTTCATAGACGGCAGTGACCACTTACCAGAGATGGTTAAGAAATATATATACAAAGTAATACAAGGAAAAAAGATAAACCCACTGAGTTTCTTGCCGGATCATCTCAGTTGGAGTCGTGTTCCGATCCGGTGTTAGTGTAAGAAAAAATATTGTAATTGACAATTTGTAAGTGCCACCGTAGGCCTATGCAAAATAAAGATATTTCATTTCGTTTCATTTCATCAGGAACTGCTCATTTGTTATTAAGATCCTATAAAGAGACTCGTTGTACTGCTTACTGGAAACGATAGGCGATATCGTTTCCAATAAACAGTACAACGAGTCTCTTAGTATGTTTAATTTACAACATAACTAATAAAATGATATTTGTATATAATATTACGTATATTACGCGAAGCGGCTTTCTTGTATATGACGTTATTATGACATGTTTTATAGTAATACGTCGTCGCCAACCGATTAGTGTCCCACTGCTGGGCACGAGTCTCTTCTCCTTTGACAACTTGATTTTTTTTAAACTATCAGGTGTGTAGATTTCCTCACGCAGTGTGACAATTAATTTCTCATACAACGCGTCTTTAAAAAAAATTAGTGGCGCGTGCCTAGGATTCGAACTGCGGTTTTCCGGTAAAAAACACAGACGGTAACACAAACGTATAACATGTGGATAAACCGTAGTAATTCAATAGCAATTAAGTGTATCATTACACTGGATTTATCAATTTGAACGAAAATTAACAATTACGTGTATATAGAAGGTCGAAATAAGCGAAGATATTTTTTACAAGTGGTATCCTTTTTTTTTTTTTGTAACGAGGGGGAAACCTTCAAAAGGTACCCGACGCCGTGGNNNNCGTGGGGGACTCCGGGATCTCCAACGGAACGCAACCGGAGTCCTCCGAGCGCGATGCCCCTTATGGGCTCTTCCTGGTGAGCATTTGCAGTCACCGTGCCTACACATGTTACGACGGTATGCGACCACACATGCCGCCGTCCTTCCCGAGGTCGCTTGACTACAGGGACATACAAGTGGTATCCTAGCCTTTAAAATATACATAAATGAATACAATTGCTTGTATAATCTGATGAAAAAAATGTAATGCCATATATTTCATAATTCGCACGCACGCATACACTTACGCATACACTCACACGTGTAGTCACGCATTCATTCATACACGCAGTCACGCAATCACTCACGCATGCATGCACGCGGCGCGGCACGCACACAGTGACTTAAAGAAGCTGAAAAACAAGACCGGGAGATTATTGTTTTTAAGATAAATCCCGAGGAACAGTAATAAATTAAAATAGCTTACCTTTAAAAAGATTATCAACTTCTTTCTTATACAGCCTAGCAACGCCGTTTATGAGTATAGAAGAGGCTCTCAATGACAGTCGACCTGATATCTGATCTGATCCCTGGTTAGAGTCAAGCCAACGATCCAGGGAAGCACTGTGGACAAGTTAATATTTATCTTAATGAATCAGTGTGGGGGTTTCGAATATTAATAACTAGCTGTGCCCGCGGTTACTTTTGATGTAAATAAAAGTCTGTAAATAAAATAAATAAACATATAAATGAAGTTTGAAATCTGAAAAAACAAAATGCATTTTTTTGAAAAATGTCTAATAAAGGCTAGCGCTAATCGCTAGTAATGACGGCCACATGCATGTGGAGCACGCTGCGAGTTTTAATTTGGTGACGAACTTCTTATTATTTAAAAAAAATAGTCTATATTGCTTCCCTTAACATTATTCATTTCCCATTAGGAGACCGTCAAATCAGTCTAGCCATTTTTGAGATTCGCTGAAACAAACGAAGACTTTTTGAATTTTTGTTTTTCTCTTATATGTTGTATACATAAAAGAGAAAAACAATTGTCTGTCTTATTAATTAAGTAAAAGGCTTTTATTTTAAAATAGCAAACATACTCTTCAATTTTATTTATATGTTTGGATAAAAAATATCTAATATTACTAAAATATTAAATGTAGTTTGGGTAGATGTATGTGTGTTTGTTGCTCTTTTACGCAAAAATTTGGCACACAGATAGTTTATGACCTGTTTTAGCACATGATGCTCATTAACGTGATAAACCTTACCGTGGAATCTAGTGAGAAATATACAAAGATAGGTTCGAAAAACTTTCTTGCAGTAGTAAAAAATATCGATTGCACTGAAACCTGTCGGAATACAGTATACATTTCATACAATATGGCTTCCATATCACTAATCCCTTTTTTGTAAGCAACATTGCGTTAAATTTACCCTTTAGGAGTCGAGTTTCGCACGTACAGCCGATAGACACGTATCAATGTAACGTGAGTATTATCTTGTGTAACAAAATGTAGGTTTTCATAAGTGGCATTTATGTTTCTTTAAGATAAACCTACAAATAATTCTGTAACAAATCTGCTACCATATATACAATGACGAGTTGCTTCGTTACATTTTGTTTAACCGGGGGTAGAACCAGTGCAGTCCGATCGGGGAGGATCCACCGCTACACCTATTTCTAGCGAGAAGCAGTTCTTGTGTTTTCAGCGAAAGGGTGTGGTTGCAGGGTCACTTATAATAGGTCTTTACCTATATTGCTGTTCTTTATTAAGTAAATGAAGCGTATTTTTTTCTATATTTTTTAATTTCTATTAATCAAAGTGATCACCCGTACAATCAATACATCTTTGCCAACGCATTGGTAGCTTATTGATGCCCTTCTTGAAGAAATCAGCTGGACGGGAGGCAACGAATTCTTCAAAGGCATTTTGCCTCTCGGGTATTGATTTTTTTCCCGCCAAGAAGTTATCCAAATTCTGGAAAAAGTAGAAGTCTGCAGGCGTAAGGCCTGGTGAGTACGGAGGATGACGGCGAACTTCCAACCCTAGCTCTTGTAGCTTGGAAACCGTCTGGTTTGGTAAAAAGCTGTGATGAATTACACCCGCGTTCGACCACCAAACGCTGACGATCATTGAATTCGTGGGGTACCCATTTTTCATGCTTTTTTACCTTACCAATTTGACGCAAATGGACCAATATTAATTCGATGCTAACGTCAAAAGCTGCTGCTAATTCAGCCGTAGTTTGAGTATCATCAGCTTCCACTAAAGCCTTTAATTCGTCATTGTCGACCCAAGTTTTCGGATGACCACGGGGCTCATTTTTCAGGTAAAAATTTCCAGAACCGAAGCGAGCAAACCAATAACGGGTGGTGAGTTCGTTTGTAGTGTTCGCTCCGTAAACGTCGTTGATGTTGCGTGCCGCTTGTGCCGCTTTGTTGCCACGACGGTACTCATACTCCATAATTACTCGAAGTTTTAACGTATCCATGATGACGAAAAATGTTTGAATGCGATGAAAACAAAACACTAACTATTAAACAAATGACGATTTTAGAAAAAATAATTCTATGTTTTTAAAATAAAAATAAAATTGAAATTAGAATTATCAGCGAAAAAAATATTTTCATTTGAAATGGCCATTACGGCAGAACGGCAATTTCATAGGTAAAAACCTAATATATGGGGGCGATTATTTTAGTCCTCGGGAGTAGCAACGTATCTGTGATTGACATCAGATAGACCCCCTGTTTTATATGAAGTTACTTACAGATGTCCATGGATGTCAGTCACCACTTACCATTTGGACTGCATGCACGTTTGCTACTTCAATCTGATTAAAAATAGATGATGTCATGTAACATCTCCTTTGGGTGTATATAAAGGGTGTTTGGGGTTCCGATCGCCCCCCTCCCTTAGCATAGGCGAGAAATGAAAAACTCTATTCTATTTCTATACAGAAGAACGCTTTTGCCTTTTTTTTGACGAAATTCGAAGTCTATTCCTCTTAGTAGAGGTTAAGGAAAAAATTCAAAGACTAGATGAAGTTTTATTTTTCGTCGACCACCACTGTTGGACTTTGGCTTTTAACTACGAAAGGGAGAAGCAACGCATCAGTAGACTTAACATAGAACAACTGTTCTGTATGAAGTTGCTTACAGATGTCCATAGGTGGCAAAGACCACTAACCATCAGGTGGACTAAATGCTTAAACGTAGACGCAAACGCTTTCTACACTCATAGCCCCACAGTAGGATTTTCTCCTGTGTCGTGGGTACCATGGACACACAAAGACGAATACACAAACACCCAGACCCATAACATAAATATAAACTCATCATTCAGATGTATGTCTGGCCGGGGATCGAACCCGGGACCCACTGCGTGTCAGACCGGTATGGTGACCGCTCAGCCGCCGCGGGTCGTAAGTTACAAATGATTATTTGCTTCGTTTTATTTTTGTTTTGTCCATCCTATTAAACTAGATATTTTATTCCACATTTATCACATCGTTTTCGATACACCAGCGCAACAAATCCACATCCCCAAACAGACTGGACAGCAATTTAAACCTTAATTTATTTATAAGCCTACCCGCGGCACGGCTGATTACAGGTTTAAAAATTTATTGAATCTGCCCAGTTTAACCCTTTGCGTAACCTACATTTAATGGGTGAACCAAGTTATAATACGAATAAAGTAAATAATTTTATCTGGTACATTTTTGATAAAAATAGCACAAAACCGATCAAGCGAACTTTTGATTCCATAAAATGTTTATGTCAATGTAATATTTTTCTGTTTTGATAAAATTACCCGAAGATAAGAACATAATTAACTACGTTCTTTTTACCCGACTGCGTCAGAAGGAGAGCAATGTTTTTCGAACGTATGTATGTTTTTTTGTATGTATGTCTATTTCTTTAGCACGCGCTCCAGCCCAAACGGCTTGACAGATGTGACTTATAACAAATCATTACAATCGTCTCAGTTTGGAGAGTGACATAGGCTATATAATTTTTAAAAATAGCGCCTGCAAATAGTGGAAAAAGGGAGGAGCTAGACGAGTTTTTATTATCACAACAACATGGGGATCAAATGAAAGCTAGTAAATAGACCATTATGAAAGTATATTATAATACTTATAATTGACTATTTTGATGAAATTTCATATCGTCAAATTAAATATATCATTTTGAAAAAAAAATCGTATGAAGCATTCGGGTTCTTTGTTTTAATTTTTTAACAATGTTACTACTATAAAAGAATGTCTAAATAGTACTTAGTCATTTTATAAAAAAGGCTAAAGTAGTTAGCCACAATTTAATAATCAGGTAGCACATCATAGTTCCGAGGGTTAGACTGTTGCAAACAACTTTACTTGCTTCACTAATCAGGTGATTTATTAATACACCAAATAGTTCTAAAAAAACCCTTCTTCTTATTCTGGGTCTATTTGTGCATTTATCTATATCCACAGCACCCATGATACAGGAAATACTAGTGTCGAGCTATGACTGTAAAACGCGGTATTTTTAGTTCATATTTAAACTGAAAATCCGTACCGCTTTTATTCCGAGCAAATATTGTAAAAATCGTTGATTGGAACAAATATTTGAACCCCCAATTAATATTTGCTCTGAGCAGCGTTGCCTTTACTTATTTTGAGTAATAGTATGATACCCAAATATACTGGAAATCGTGGCTAGGAATATCCCATAATCTACATCAGGGTTTCTCAAACTTATGACTCTGCGTACCCCTTTACGTAATTAAAGTCTACGTAGAACCTCTGTGAATTGCATCCAGGTAAAGTAAAGAAATAATAAAGAATTAAAGTAATAATTAGAAGGGGAAATAGATATTGTCGTTTAAATTCTAGCACCGGGTAAGTCATTTTTGGCGGTAATGAAATTTTGAAAATCATCGTCATTGGAATCGAAATACGCGTCGTTTTGTCCAAACAGAATCAAGGTACGACACAATAATAATAATAATAATAATAACGTTTATTGATCAAAGAAAATGTACATTGTGTTACCGATATATTTCGCTTAAAACTATTAATTGCGATAAGAGTCGCAACATAAT
>MOOZ01001749.1:215331-231001 GCA_002930495.1 Cecropterus lyciades | reverse complement strand
CTAATATTTCTGTGCAATAAATACTAATATTTTTATAACAGAAATAAATGAATAAAATAAATCAAACGCAACTTTCGACACGCTCTTGGCCGATTTATTAACTTATTTTGAAAAAGGTAGGTATAGGAAAAGCTGCAGGTGGTACGTTGAGCCAGACATCGATGTCTGACTGTATGTGGTTTTTATGTATGTTTATTGATTTCTCCGCGATGCAATGCAATAGGAACTTTTTTTCTTTTTTTTTCTTTATAGCACGGAAGTAGCAGACGAGCCTGCAGCCCACCTGATGGTAAGAAGCTACTGCCGCCCATGGACATCTGTAATCAACCTCAGGTAAGATCAAAGTCTAAACTAAGATTGGCCACAGATGCGTTGCTACCCCCGAGGACTAAGATGGAATGCCTCGGATACGTATGTCTCCCTTACCACACCCTTCAGACCAGAACACAACAGCGCTTTACACTGCTGTTATTAGGCAGAAATAGAGAGCAGAGCTCTACCACCTTCAATACCACTGATTAGGCCGTTTAGCGAAAATATCAGAATTATGATTTTAGTCTTGTATGTCACGTGATAACCAAAATTGCAAGCGAAAAACCTAGATTCGTCGGGAAGATTTGAGTAGTAGTGCTGTGTTAAATTGCGTTCTATGATGCTTTTATGAACGTGGTGTGAAACTAACTTAGATGTGAAACGTAACTACTAGTTTTACATCACAGTTTACCAAAATTACAACATTTACTATTAAGATAACGAAATTATTTATAATCGACTTACATGATGACTTGTGTCCGAATGATACTACGGCCATCTTCGGCCAATAATCCCACCTTTTTACCGAAGTTAAAGCCGAAGCCGAAGGATTCCGAAAATCCTAAATTGAACGAACGATACACGATACCGCGACGGAGATGGTGAAGCTCAAGAGTAAGCGAAAACTCCATTGTGGGCTTGCGTCGCCACTTGTGTATGAAATTTACATTGTTCGAACTGTTATCGTTTTAGAAAAGTAGTGGAGTAAGTAATCAGCTCTAGAATTTATTTATTTCAATCAACATAGATATTTATGTACAAAAGTTTAAATAAAAATCGTTAAAGAAACACTTTTAGCCAATTTAGAACCGAATATCTTATTGTTTTTGAAACCTTCGGCTTCGGCCGAAGCTTCTGGCTTCGGCTTTGGCCAAAAATCCACTTTCGGTCGGACACTACTATTCGTTCTATATAACGCATTAAGATGATATTCTGATCTGTGCCAACTATGCCCCTAGAACGAGTTTATTATTTTTTCTCAAAACAATCAATGTTTACGTTTTCATCTATTATTACAAAGTATATTACAAAATATGGCCGAAAATTAAAAAAAGAAAAAGGTGCAATATATATTGCAATGTATCGACGAAAAAGTAAACAATGATTGTTTAGAGGAAACGTAATAAACCCGTACTAACTCTAATAAGCTCGTTCTATCTAATCTTATGATACAAAATGCTGAATGAAAACGCTCGTTCTATCTTATCTTACCGGTGCAAAAACTACTGATTAGATTTCGATGAAATTTAGCATACAGATAATTAACAAATGGGATCTTTACCGAGGTAAACTTTACCCAAATGAGTAGGTATAAGCTAGCTACTTTATAAATTCTGTAAAGGTTTCTCGTTTCTTACTTCAAGTCGCGTCCAGCAGTATGGCACCCGGCTGTTGATGAAGATGACAAATAAATATCTACTACTTATTTATGAGGTGGCCATTTTTACCTCGTTTGCTATTTCGATCTTATGAAAATAAAAATTCTTACCCGTTACAGGTACAATGGAACCAAAACGCAGCAACACCATCAGTGAACGTAGTGTACCCGCAAACCCAGAACGTCATCCCCACTTCCTACCCAGCCGCCACCTACTCCTTCACAGCCGACTTCCGAACTCCAAACCAGTCAGACCCTCTGATCACTGCGACATCCACGTTCAAACCTCTCATCCAAAATGCCCAGAAGCCAAACGCGAATTACATTTTCCAGCAGAAACCAAACTTTGCCAGTCAGAAGACGATGGGACCAATGCTGAAGCGATCGCCTTCGAAGGTCTACATGCAAGAAACCCAAAAAGAGCAGATTGGCAATGGATATATCCTGAACCATCAAGGACAGATGCATCCACAGGAGTATGGATATACTGCGTGTGTTAATGCGTCGGGGAAAGTTCAGGTAAGGACATTTTTGTTGATATCTTCATACTTGATTAATGACGTCCGTGGTGGAGTGGTTACCATATCGGTCTTACACGCAATGAGTTCTGAGTTCGATCCTGGGCCAGATGATGTGAGATATCTGAACCTGCTTGAAGCTTATATATAACCCCTATGCGAGTTGAAAAATTATGAAGGGGACTAGGAAACAAAAAATTGGAAAAGGACGGCGTCTTTCTGTGTAATATGAACATCGACTGCGGTCACCATGCGTGCCATTGTCAAAGATCTGTATTAACAAGGCCTATGACAAACAATTGATCTCAAAGGCTAAATGATTAAAATCACAGGCAAAATTAAATGAGCATTTTCTCATAATTGTGCTCTATAAATCGTGGAAGCAATTTGTATAAGTATTTGTATATTCAATTCTAGACCTACCTTTTCTCACATCCTACTTTTATCTTCTACATTCTATTTACCTTTGTTATAGTTACAACATACTTGATTAGTAAAAATTAAGTTATTAAGAGAACTTACTTCTTTATGTCTTCTTTTTTGAATGGAAGTAGTGAATGCTGCATATAATATTTTGAAGCCACTGCCGCCCATAATCAAGAATGCATCACTGGAACTAGCACATATAAAAGCTTTTCGTTACTTATAATGTAAAATATAGAAACCGAGTAAGTATCACCCGTAAACATTTAACAACGCTTTGTTAATGCAGGCGAGACGGGGGTTCAACAGCTATTTAAGTTTACTGGTGGTAGAACTCTTTGTAGTTCGACTCCGGAAGCACCACCACCACACCTATTTCTAGCTAATAATAGCAGTGATACGCGCTGCTAAGTTGTGGTCTGAAGGGTGTGGTAAGGAAGACATTCTTATCCGAGGCATTCCATCTTAGTCCTCAGGTGTAGCAACGCATATGTGGCTAACCTTAGGTGAGTTCTTATCTAGGGTTGATTACAGATGTGGGTGGCAGTAGCTACTTACCATCAGGTGGGCTGCATGCTCGTTTGCCACTTCCATAATATTTAAAAAAAAGTCAACGGTTGAAAAAAGAAAGTCGGGTATTCGGCCAAATTTTTTCATCCGCTAATATAGAATTCGAAAATCTTTCGCCAAATAAAACAACGACATCCTCATATTTGAAGAATATTTCGTTCCTCGCGTATGCTGATATAATTCTGATGATGCAATTATAATTAATTACTGTATGTTACAACAAATTCAGGTGGGAGCTCTCAGCGGCTGTTCAGAAGACGACGAGCAGAAGCCAAACCTTTGCCGAATCTGTGGGAAGACTTACGCACGGCCCAGCACCCTGAAGACTCACTTGCGGACCCATTCCGGAGAAAGGCCTTATCGATGTGGGGACTGCAATAAGAGCTTCTCGCAGGCAGCGAACCTAACAGCGCATGTTAGGACGCATACAGGACAAAAACCCTTTAGGTATATTTTTGATACTGTTAAATCTTATGTTACTATTTTAGCTTACTAATATTGTAAAGGCGACAGTTTTTTATGGATGTATGTATGTTTGTTGCTCTTTCACGCAAAAACTACTGGTCGAATTTCGCTGAATTTGGCACACAGATGACACGGATAGTTTATGACCTGGATGAGTTACTCATTACCGTGGCAAACGTGACCCATGCGAGTGGAGCTGCGGGAATAAGCTAGTTAACATACATGATTAAAGAAGCAAACGTTCATGAAGTCCATCTGATGATAAATAGTCATTTGTGAGTAAATGCTCTTTCAAGTAGATTACAGTTGCGTTGCTACTTCCGATGACTAAGTTTATCACCTTTTATAATAATCAGCCGGCAACCACACTCCGGCACACACACTTACAAATAGGGATGGTAGTGATACCTTCCCGGATAAACATTCTTATTCTGATTATTCACACGTAATCATTTTTAAATTGTTTAATTATAATATAAAACCAAAATTATCGTTTTAATTGACTCAGCTGCATAGATATATCCTATTTATTATACGTTTTGTGCCTTGTGTATAAATAAAATGAAAACTTGTGAAAAGCGAGTTGGAAGCGTATAAATTAAGTAAGGAAAAGTTTCATATTTTCAGTCAGAAGTTTAGGTGAAATAAGAACAAAAAAAAGATACACAGCCGCAGGCTTCTAAGTATTTTTATAAGTTACAATTGTTATTTAATTTAATCATTATCATTAAAAGCTTAATATATTTTTATACTCACGGCACCAATTGCGTTGCCTTTCGTTTAATGATGTTGGTATTAAAAAATTGTTAAATGACAGTTGAAGTAAACAATTAACACCGCTAGAGGACACTACTATCTACGGCACCAACAGTGTTACTCTCGTTTTAATGATTTTGTTATTACAACCGAATTGATAACCTCCTCCTTTTTGAAGTCGGTTAAAAATATTAAATGTCAGTGCAAGTAAAGCAATAACACGGCTAGAGGACACTACTGTCTACCATCGAATATTTCTTCGTAAACTTTTTTAAGGGCGTAGGACTATTTATCATGCCCTTTCATCTATAATTAAATAATAATTGGGTAACTTACTTTAAGTTCGACAACAAAGAAAAAATAAAGAAATCAAAAGTCGCGTTTATTACCTTATACCATTAATTAAAGTTTTCGAGTAGTAATTAATTTACTACTCGAAAACTTTAATTAATGGTTTGTTACTATTCAATGTGTTATTTAAGGTTTGTTAAAGTGTGAATATTTACGTATAAAATATCAACATTAAAACATACATACATATGCATAATTTTCAGATGCCCAATTTGTGACCGACGGTTTAGCCAAAGTTCAAGTGTCACCACTCATATGAGGACACATTCTGGGGAACGGCCGTATCAGTAAGTATTTTCTTCACTGACATTATTTACAAAGGCTTTGCCACATGTGTTTTATGTGCTAAAATTTGATAAATGGTAAATATGCATGGATAGAGCGAATGCATTTCTAAGCTATCTTATGAGTGACTCTTATTTTGTTCAGTTCTTTATATTATAACCTATATGTCTAGTATTCGTTAGCAACATTTAATATCAGAAATATAAGGGGGTAATGCTCGTTCTAATGTTTTATTTTGTTACAGATGTAGGTCTTGCAAAAAGGCGTTTTCAGATAGTTCAACGTTGACAAAACATCTCCGAATACATTCTGGAGAAAAACCTTATCAGTGTAAACTGTGCCTATTAAGGTAATAAACATTTGCAAATATTTTAATTAAGTAAAAAGCGAGCTATACGGAGTATAGGTACCACCGCCACAACTATTGCTAGCATGAAGTAGTTCTTGCGTTTCGATGGAAGGGTATGGTTCACTTTCATATGAGGCGACCATCCTATACCTCATGAGTAGTAACGCCTTTGTGAATGAGTTCAGGTAGACCACGATTTGTATAAAATTGCTTACAAATGTCCATGGGTGGCAGTGGCCACTTACCATCGGGTGGACTGCATGCTCGTTTGCCACTTGAATGTTATAATTAAAAAAATACAAAATATTTAGATCGGTGGTCGGCAATAGGCGGACCGCGGTTCGTGACCGGACTGTGAAACGTTGAATCTAGGACCGTCAAATAATCTCTTATATATTTAACTTATAATTTTTAACTTTTCAACTATATCCGGATCCCATATAAAACTACTCGCCGATCCCTGATCAGATTCAAAAAGTGGCACCATCTATTGATAAGTTGGGGAAAAACGCCATGTCACTGCTGTAGGATTACCATATGAGCAGCAGTGATAGCCTATTGGTTGTAACTCGGTCTTTCAATCTAGTGTCCGAGGTCAAGTCCACCAATTCGCACTTGGCCAGCGCGATGGACTACGGTCTAAAACTCAATCATTTTGAGAGAAGACCCGTGCCCATCAGTAGGATAATAATGAGTTGACTATTTTGGGTTCTCAGCACTTTGGCGTGCAAGCCGGGCAGCCTCCTCTGGGAGGCCTGGAATAGGGCACACATCTGCGTTAACCGGCGCTAGACGCTGAATACTCCATTTGTTTTTAGTTTTATTTATTTATTTATTTTTGTCCACTTTGTATACTAACATAGGTTAAGTCATTGTATACTAACACTCATTATGGACTAAGGTTCGAAATAAAATATTATTATTATTATTAAAGATTACCCAAAGTTAAGGCTTTACAATGGTGAGTGTTCCCAGGAACTTTTTGACCTGGTGCCCACGTCACCTTTCCTCCATCGCACCACTCGCCGAAGGATGAAGTTCCATTCACATCAACTGGACTCGTGGCGGTCCTCCACGGTTCGGTTTGCACGTTCGTTTTTGCCACGGTCGTGTAAGATGTGGAATGAACTTCCTTCTGATGTATTCCCGGAGCGCTGTGACATGCGGCTCTTCAAAAAACGTGTAAAGAGAGCTCTCCTTCAAAGCCGGCGATGCATTGGTGACTTCTGTGGTGTTGCAAATGTCCATAGGCGACGGTGACTACTATCCATCAGGTTTCCCGTCTGCCTTATCGTTAAGTTTAGGTATAAAAAAACCCTAAGTTAAAAATGGTTACTTACTAAATCCATGTTATTTGTTGTCCAGGTTTTCTCAATCCGGCAACTTAAACCGTCACATGCGTGTGCACGGCAACATGTCGGGCGGCGGCATGCTCGGCTGACACGCGGAGCGCTGCGGCTTCCGCTCCGGACCGTGCACTGTCTACTGTGATGCCGTCAGGGTTCCCTCACTGTATATTGTGTAGATGCAGAACATGATGGCTTGGACATGGCTTGTGTGATGGACTATAACATGATAGGAGAGGCTCTGGCTGATATGACGTATAGACACTATTAGAGCAGCATATACTTATTGTCTGGGTAATATGCTATTTGATCTATTTGTATTGATGTATTGTATCGTAAACTAGTGAAATTCTATAGAGTAGAAGCTTCTTAGTCCTGGGGGTTACGTTTTGCCCATATGCCGCGAATACAGAAACCATGAACAACCAGCAGTACTCAAAAAAGCTGACGCGCTAAGGCGGGCAGAAGGCAAATTTTTAGCCATACAATATATACATACAAGACGATGATCACAATTTTTTTACTCGCGAATACGGGAAACGCGAATACGGAAACCGCGAATAAGGAGCTTTGACTGTATTTGAGATTATCTTTTTTTCAGTTATGAGATTGTTTTATTAGAAAATTTCCATGTAATATTTACAAAGAATTGTCTTAAGTCAATTTTGCACTCTGTATCGATGTACTTGAAGTAGAGTTAAGCCGCAGTCATAACTTTACTATACTTGAATTGTGTATAATATTCCAAATGTATAATATTCAAATTTCTAAATGAAATTCGTTAAAATACTATAAAATATGTATATTTTGTGGATTTTGTCCAAGTTAGAGACAAAACTTTTTAAAGAAAATGTGTTACATAGCTACTTTAGCATTATGTTTTGTGAACTTATAACCATCAGTATTAAAAATCAAAGAAAACTAGAACTAAGTAGTAACATAGAAATAAATACTCATAGTTTAGTTTCTTGTAAATATAGAGGAAGAAAGTAAATTGTAAATATTAGTTTGTTAAATACCAATGTATATTTTATCGATATGATAATCGTGTCCGCTTGGTTTGGTTTTTGGAATTTCATATGTAATAACTAGCGAATCTATCGGGAAGAGAGTCTAAGGGGCTATTAAAAAACTAAATGCATTCTCTTAATTTTATCGAAGACAATTAAAGGAGAGGCATATTTATAATAATTGGCCAATTGCGAGTCAGACTAGCCCACGAAGGATTCCGTACATATAACAAACGGCAAAAAATAAGTAGTTGTATGTAAGCCCCATTAAATATTTATTTTATTCTGTTTTTAGTATTTGTTGTTATAGCGACAAAAAAAAACATTATCTGCGAAAATTTCAACTGTCTTGCTATTACGGTTCATGAGATACAGCCTGGTGACAAACAGACGAACAGACGGACGGAATACAGCGAAGGACGGACTGACAACGAAGTCTTAGTAATAGTAATTCCGTTTTTGCAACATACTCCTTCTTATAAAATCACCTTATTGTTTTTTTTTCAGAGCAAGTTAGGTACCCGAAACCAATGTCGTAGATCCGCCAGTGAGTGTAACAATAATAGTATTTAGAAAAATAAGCCAGAAATTAACTACTTTTACCACTTACATGTTTCTTATGGGCGAAGTAAGTTAGCATCCCAAATAACATGCATTAAATTAGAATTGTAGAGATCTGTTTCTCTGGTACACAGTGCTTTCCGATGCACTGTAATATCTGTAGATCTACTGTATTTTCAACTTATTTACTGTCTACTGTATTGGGTCATTACATAGTATACGTATTAGTTTACAACAGAACTTTTTTCGATTATGAACGATGAATTATTTTCCGTCAACCAAAATTTCGTTTCAAAATTGTTTTAAATATGTACTATATTTTTGTTCAAAATTCTGTAATTTTTAGTCGAAATAACTGTAATTTTATAATCACGATCAGCAGGTCTTGACCATGACTTAAGTAGAGGGGTGATCAGTAACAAGCGGACTGCGGTCTGTATCCGTACCGTGGATGATCAAATCTAGGATCGAAAGAGAAAGCCAAAGATTCTCTAATATGCCTAATGGTCATGCCAAAACTATTCAACCGATTATCATGAAACTTTGTACACATATTTTTCGAAGTATCAGAAAAAACATAGAATACTTTTTAATTATAAAAATTATATATTTAAAAAACATTTTTTGCGAGACATGATTATTTGTCATAAAATTTTATTTATAAACTTCAATGCGAGCGAAGCCGCGGGTGAAAGCTAGTATTTTCATAAAAGTAGCCTTATATTCATATGTTTTAAGCAAAATATTTAACGTGTGCTTCGTGGAGTACGATAGTCAGTATTATATAATTGATCATAATATTGTTGGAAGTAAAACAATGCCCATGTTTGGGCATATATGGGATGCAATCAATTTTGAATCATTATCGATATTGTGTTCCAAATTAGCTAATGAAATATCAATCATTGTTATCTTAAAACTTATCAATATGCTACCTGTATTTAAATTTAAATGTTCCAAAAATCAGGTCAAGTGTATATGGCCAGTGACATACAAATACTTATATCTTAAATTGTGTTGTTCTAGTCACTTTTGTATGTTTGATATTAGCTTTAGCACTATTAATAATCAATAATAGAGGTTGTATTTTATTGTTTTGTCGGAAAAAATAAAACCAATTATTATGTACCTATGTGTAATTATGTGTATTATTTTTGCCACGCTTGCGAATAAAGATTATTACATTGATCAACTTTTGAAATTTTCGTATTTTCTTTATTTATTATACTCGTGAATACCTCAAATATCAGTATTATAATTTCTTAGATCGTAACTAAGTATATTGTATCTATATCAACATTTAGGTATGTACTTTCTAACTGAAAATACATAATAAAAATATATGTACACAAAAGTGTTTGTTTTAATCTTTGGACTCTTAACGTGGGGAGGAAATAACTGAAATACATCCTGAGGTACTATTTTTTTCAATATGGTAACTGAGTGATTATGACAATTCAAACTAAATTAGTTTTAAGGTTAATAAAGGTTTTAAATATCTTTTTTTACATACATAATTTTATTCGAATTGTTTTGGTTGTTTGATACATTACCAATCTTAAGTGTCATTTCACATTATATCGAACTGATGGATTTTTATTAAAAAACCTAGTGAGACGTACATAATGGGATTTGTATTTCAATAGAACTAGATTAGGTTGTTGCTATGTGAACTAGTGCTTAGGCTCAAGCTGCAAATATTGTCACTAGCGACATCTACCATTTCTCAAAGTATATTTTGTCATAGTGAACAAAGTTCATTTTAAAATTGGAGTATTTAAATGTTCTATAGACATAGGTTTCAATGATTCTGCTTTGCAGTGCTGGCATTCAGATATAAATATCGTTTGCGTATATATTTACCATAAATCACCTCAAGACTACATATTTAATCTGTGCTTAAATTCCTCGGCTGTCAAAATGCTAACGACATCAAACACTTCACAATCTCACATCTTAGTTTGACACATCACATTAGATTTCTCCGTATAATTTCCATTTTGGGCCCTATTTCTGTAATTATCGCCTAAATACCGTTTACCGGTGCTAAATTCTTCGGTGATTAACTACTAAGATCCTAATAAAATTGTATTGAGTGAAATTTTCGATTTCCATCACGTATTTGTTCCGTAAGACGAATCGAAAGTGATTGATTATTTGTGCTGTAAATCGTTAAGTTTCTTCAAATATGACCGAAAGCTCGCCGGACGAACCCAATTTGAAGCGAAACGATTTCATTTGCGGCGTAGTTGAAGGTAAATGTATTATTTTTGTGTATATTTCTTTGCATTCATTTGTACAGATGCTACTATCTATAGAATATATACGTTGTATATTAGTGCTAGTGTGAATGACCTAAGCTTGTCTATTACAGGCTTTTACGGTCGCCCGTGGACTACGGAACAAAGAAAAGACCTATTTCAGAAGTAAGTTTATTCTTTCATTACTCAATTTTTGCGTAAATTATACTATATTTATAATGTTTAATAGTGTACACTAATTATGAATGTTAATGTTAGTAATGGAGGGACCTACGTTCCAAGCAGTCTTTATAACATTTTTAACTAAGTTTAGCTGTAGTTCTTGTCTGATAAGTAACTTCTAATACCTCTTCATTTCTGTGTCAAGACTATACGAGTTATTAAAGAGAAATTGCTAATTTGAATTACAAATCATTAAAAAACAGCAGTTCATTTGAATACTATTCCTATCAAGCTTATTTATTTTAAATAGTAAGTAGTGTAAAATTCATTTAATATACCTCATTATATATTCCATCAATGATTATGAAAACCATATTAATATTGTGATTAGGGTTTTTATTTCAAACTAGCTGCTAGTTCTTATATTTTTAACTGGAAGTAGTAAACGAGCATGCATTCTACCTGATGCTAAGTGACTACTGCCACGTACATCTGTATTCAACCCTAGCCTAATATCAGGTTTATCTGAGAGTAGCCACAGATGGGTTGCTACCTCTGAGGACTAGTTGGAATGACTCGGATGAAGTTTGTCTCCCTTACCACACCCTTCAGATCAGAACACAGCAATGCATAACACTGCAGCTATTAGGCAGATACAGATGTGGCTATGGTGCTCATGGAATTAAACAAGAAATTCTACCACCTTTATTAAAGTTTTACAAGTAACAATACTGTAATCCATGTAATAACTTTTAATAGAGTAAATTGATTTAAATTAAACAAATAATACATATTACCTCAAGATATGGACTGTAAATATATTTTTAATCCTTCAAATAAATTTGATACTTATGGTTTGATGATATATCAGAGTATTATCATTTTGTTTACAATAGACTATAATTATAATAATGCAAAGTATGTATTGCCGACATTATGATCGACATAAGTTGTTGTGGTCCAAATGCAGAGAGTACTCAAATGATGCACATTTTTTTGTAAATATTGTATTAATAATGACATAATAATCATCATAATTGTTGTTCACATATGTTGAATGAGCTATGACTTAAAAGCTTTATAAAGGAGAAAAAGCTTTTTTTCTCTTTTATGTATGGTACAGTTTGAGTGTGAGTCCAACACATGACCAGTTTCTTTACTGTAATACAGTTATGATTTGTAATGTGTTTTTTTAATTTTCTAATCATAATAAAGTTAGGAAATGCTGTTCTAGATTGCTTGATAATGTACAGCCTCATAAAACAACTAGTTAAAGTACATACCCATGCTTTGCTATGGGAATTAAAATACTCGCCCTCATTAAATAGTGCAAATATCGAAATCAAAGTAGCATGTACATGAATCAGGTAAGTAAGCTACATCGATGCAAAAATTTCATGTAAATCGCAACAGTGGTTTTTGTGTGATTGAGTAAGAAACAGATGCCACCATCTTGTTTTTATATATAAGTGTAGATAAGTATTATAATAATCAAACTTATTCCAGATTAAAGAAATGGGGCCTAGACATGTACGTATACGCTCCGAAGGACGACTACAAACACCGGGCGTACTGGCGAGAGCTGTACACAGTCGAGGAGGCGGAGCACCTCACGTCTTTAATAACAGCGGCCAAGTCCCAAGGTGTAACATTCTGTTACGCCCTGTCCCCTGGCCTTGACATCACGTACAGCAATCAGAAGGAGATCACTACCCTTAAACGGAAATTGGAACAGGTATGCAAATAACGCTTAATGGTTAGGTACCTACTATATTCACGACGATTTTCGCCTGTGTCGTGGGTGCTGATTAGTATGATTCCATTTCTGCTCTTTGATTGACCTGTCTTAAATAGCCTTTTAAAAATTTTGGGAACTGCTAGAAAAAAAGTTTTTTCAGTGTGCGATAGCCAAAATAAGTTTGCGAAACGCTGCAGGCAAGTCATTTAAATTAACATCTTTTACAGTAGTACAACGCTTGTTACACTCACAGTCCCACACTAAAATATTCTCTTGTGTCGCGGGAGCCATAGGTAATTAGATACAGACACAAACATGCACAGCAAGCATAGAAATCAAATTCATCATTAAAATATCGGCCGGGGTACAAACCCGGAACCCACAGTGTGTCACACTAGTGACTGCTTCACCACATAGGTAGATCATTCTGTTATTAAATACAAATGTATGATTACAGGTTTCCCAATTTGGTTGCACATGTTTCGCGTTATTATTCGACGACATCGAGCCGGAGATGAGTGAATCGGACAAGTTAATATTCCAGAGCTTCGCCCATGCACAGGTGATTTACTATAATACTATATCTTAACAGATATAGGAATATTAGTTTCCTACTACATATGTATATTTTTTCATAACATTGAATAAAACAAACAAGCTTCCTTTTAGATGGACTGCATCAACCTGACATTAAGTGGTCACTCATGAACGTTTGTAAGTAGCTTTATATAAAACGGAGGGTCTATCAGAAGTCAATTTTACGGGTGCGTTGCTACTCCCGAGGACTAATGTGGTCGCCTTATATGAAAGGGAACGATTTTAAAAATCCCTTCAATGTTTGCAAATTTATCGCGGGCCTTAGTTAGGCCAGCTCTGCTCAACAACATCTTGTGAGTCATAGATAGACACTTGAAGATAACGGTGTGTCCCACACACGTAACTGTTTCTGCATAAATTTTTTTTTTTTACTGTTTACTTAGATAGGTATTATGCATATGTAGATTTTGAACAAGCAAACGAGAAATTATTAAAAACGAGAAAAATAGACGTGTACTATCTATTTTAACAAGAAAGTGTTAATTTTAGAAATCAATTTTAAAATACACTATTTTAAGACTAATTTTCGAATGATTAAAACGCTATTTTGACGTAAATTTGATGTCAATTCGATAGTAAACAAAAGCGTTTTGTGTCTATGCGACATTGAAATATTTACTAACTACAATGACATTTCGATTCAAACAGCATGGCGGTAAGCGTTTCCGATCAAAAATTAGAAATTATAAATTACAACCCGTTTTCAGGGCACTTCGGTTCTTTTTAATTGTAATAAAAAAAATTGTAAACTACTCATGTACATATCAATTTTGCACCATTCTAACATATAATTGTATGAAGTAGCTTATTTCCGCGACTCTGCCTGGTTCGGTCCCGTTTACCACGGTAATGAGTATTCCACTTGTTAATCCAGGCCATAAATTATCTCTGTGCCAATATTTCAGCGAAATCCGACCAGTAGCGTGAAAGAGTTAACAAACATACATCCTCACAAACTTTATAATATTAGCAAGATGGTGCAGTACAGTATACAATGTTCCTGACTGTTACCGCATTCGAGTTTTCAATATTCGCGGATAGAAAAATTGTGACAATTTTCTTGTATTCCTGGCTAAAAATTTCTTAATTTGCGGATATAGTCTGTACAAGTACAAACATTCGTTGCATTTTCTTTTCGCTTTATTTCAATAAGCTTTCTTTGAGTACTTCTGGTCATTCGCGGTTTGTGTATATGAACGGAACGTATCCCCCGCTAATAAGGAATTTTTACTGCATAAACATAAGTATAAACCAGAAATTAGAATAAAAATATTTCCTAATCCCCAGGTATCAGTGACCAATGAGATTCATCAGCACTTGGGCTGTCCGCGGTTCTTGCTGTGCCCCACACAGTACTGCTCCACCAGAGCCGTACCCACTGTAAATAGTTCCGAGTACCTCAACACGCTGGGGACGAAGCTCTCGCAGCAGATCGACATTATGTGGACAGGTGAGGATGGTGTAGATGTGTAAGGATGTTATGGCAGATATAATAAAGATATAAGGTTCGTGGTACTACCGGTAACCCACCTTCGGTAGAACCTGCTTCGGCCAAAATGAACCGAAATTTTCGCCGTAATCGAAGGATTCTTACAAGTGACAAAAATTAACGATCTGTAACGAATACACGTCTTCACGATGTAGACGGCGAAGCCCTTAGTAAACGCCCACTTCGTTGTGGGTTTGCATTGACAGTTGTGTTTGATATTCGTATTATTCGAAATGTTATCATTTTTGACAAGAATCAAAGTAATTGTAATCAGCTCTAGAAATCGTTTAAATATAATAAAAAAAATAACGCTTTCTACACTCATAGCCTTACAGTAGGATTTTCTCCTGTGTCGTGGGTGCCATGGACGCACACAAAGACGAATGCACAAACATCCAGATCTAGAACAGAAATCTAAACTCATCATTCAGATGTCTGTCTGACCGGGGATCGAACCCGGGACCGGTCTGACACGCAGTGGGTGTCAGACCGGTATGGTAACCGCTCCGCCACGCGGGTCGTCAAATATATAATATAATCAACATTAATCTTGATATACAAAAACTTTTCAAGTGTTCTATTATTCACGTTTAATCAATTTGGAAATACATTTCTTAAGGTATTTACATTCGGTTTCAGCTTCGTCCGATGGTTGTGGCTACAGCCGGATTATCGGCTTCAGTCGCATACTAATGACAGAAAAGCCAAACAAATCATACAATAACTATATCTTTTGCAAAATATTTTACGAACAACTCAATAAAATAATAGACCAAGTGCGAGTCGAACTCAATTTTTAATATTCGTTATCATAGCACTATAGAAGTATGTATATGCATTGTGAACATTTCAATGATAAATGTCAATTGATAAACCAGAATTGCCGTAAAATATAGATTTCTTGCATGAATCGCCGCCCACCCATTTAGGAATTTTAGTTGGCAAATAAAAGGCAGAATTGCCAACCAAAAGTCTTTGACACCTGTGTCTCTGAAAAAAAAAGGTCGAATCTAAATATTCTACCGTCCCTGAGTGAGCCGTCCAGGGACGCAAAATGAGTTTCGAAGTTTTTCTAAAAAAAAAAAAGGAAATTTCCTCC
>MOOZ01001749.1:197334-208658 GCA_002930495.1 Cecropterus lyciades | reverse complement strand
ACGGCGGTCATACTTACGTTGGATTTAATTTTATCTCAATTACAAATATCCATAAGAGTCAGAGGCCACATCCTATCAGAAGCATCGTATGCGCCTTTTTTACTAATGGTGGCCAAATATTGATAAAGACAATAAATAAATAATATATTCATATTAATAATGGTAAAACACTGGTAATTTCAGTAAATGATACAATAATAGTAATAGAAATTGATCACTGGTAATGGCAGTAAATAGTGTAGCGTTTGTCAGTGTGCGTGACAGTGCCGCCGGTACCCATCGTGCCGATCCTGCCGTCGGTCAACACCTGCATGTCGCTGGTCACCGCCACCAGCAACACCGCCACCACCAGCACCGCGGACATGGCCATACCCACCGTGCACACCGCCCAGCTGCAGGCTTTGGCGGACGACAGGCCGATACTGGCCACCGGGGTGAGTGCCACCGTGTACTACTATGTGGGCCGACACGCAATACACACCGTAATGTAGAGAAGAATTGTAGCAACTCAACTTAACATTGGTTATTTAACATGGGCCGACTACATTGATTGAAGGTCTATAATTCATAGGAAAGAAATGTCTTCGAGTTGCGACAATATTTAGGCAAAAGGTATAGGTACGACTCCAGAGGCGTCACCGCCACACCTATTTCTGCCTAATAACAGCAGTGTAATGCGCTGTTGTGTTCTGGTCTGAAGGGTGTGGTAAGGGAGACATACTTTTCCGAGGCATTCCATCTTAGTCCACTGGGGTAACAGAACATTTGTGGCTAACTTTAGGTAAGACTTTGATCTTACCTAGGGTTGATTACAGATTTAAAAAAAAAGGAGCACCTTGCACGTAGCCCCCTGACAAGGTGGACTGATGACCTGAAGAAAGCAACGAAAAACCGCTAGAGTCAAAAGGCACAGGAACGGTATGCGTGGCGCCATTTAGGGGAGTATATTCAGTAGTAAATCTCAAAAGGCTGATGAATACGACGAAATTACGACCAATTTTTGATCAAAGCTATTATCAGTAATCAGCTTAGGGAAGTATAGCAACACTCTTTGTATTGCTTCAGGTACCTCTACACTAATAAGTGTTACCAGATAAAATATACTGCAAAATAAATAGATTTTGTCTACCCCATATGACACACAGTGACATGTGCTGCACTATAAAACAGATTTTGAAAAATACATCATACACCACTACCACCATTACAGACTTACGAAAACATGAACTTCATACACCATTACAAAGACTACAAAAGTAACATCAACTTCTTCAAGTATCATATATTAATAATCGAATAGACTGTCACCAATAAACATCAATTATTTATCAAACAAACATGCGTTTGCATTCATGACATAGCATAGACTGTCAGAAACTCATATATCATCCGATGACAGACCTGTCATTAGCAGCAACCAAAGTACATCATAGCAATACTTCACAATAATTACTGGTAAATATAGTAAAAATATGCCAGTAAAGTTCGTAAATAGTACAAAGGTAGGTTCAATTGACTTTTTCGTGGAAAGTATGTGTGTAGTTAAAATCTTTTCTTCTATTCCAGATAGCACCAGTCGAACCCTTCAACCCCGTACCAAATCCAGTGATGAATTCCCTAGTATCCCCTACAAAAGTGATACTAAACGAGTCAATACCAAACCCCATTATACCCATGGCGAGCTCCATCGCTCTACCAACCGAGATACCCGTATCTACACTACCAGTGCCGATACTTGGCTTAAAGGCTCTTGAGGACACAGGGGATAAGTTGGAGACAGATCAAACTATGATGGATAAAGCAAATGACACACTAACAAATGATAGTATTTTGGAGAGTACGTCTTTTATAGAGGAGATGAAAAAAGATAAGGATGAAGAGATAATTGTAGATGATGTTGAGCCGACGGTCGAGGAACAACAGCGGAATGGAGATATGAGTGTTGGTGGTTAGTATTATAATTATAGTATATGAGTTATTCAACAATCAAAATGATACGTTTTTAATCAATCAAGAATAAAAATTGATTAATTATTCATCAATCAATCAATCATCAAAGTGACGCTTTCGAATTTATTAAAGTGATATATCTCTAATAATAAAAAATAAGATTAAATTATAATAGACATTTCAGTTAGTAATAGATATTTTAATGAATCCAAAATATATATAATATTATTTTAATTAATTGAAAATCAATGTGACACCTTTTTGACAAATGGATATTTTTTATATTAAATAAAATGTTAGCATATATTACGTCCAAATGATTAATATATGACAGTAAGTAATTTATGCTTCGTATTTTCTTAAAAAAAAAAAGATTTTTTTTGGGTAAATTTATGTAAGTTATGTAAGATTATGTATTAATGTAAGTGTCTATGTTTAGACACCCCACAAACGCTGAGCCCCTCCCGGCCTTCGATCCCAGAAGTGGGTGTGGAACCGCTAGATGTGGACCCACCCTCCAACACTGCCACCGACTCGGATGTTATCATGAACGATGGTCTCAGTGAGGTACGTTATGTTTATTATTTAATCTGGTTATATAACTTTTCACCGACTTAAAAAAAAATGGAAGGAAGTTTTCAATTTGAGTGTAGTTTTTCAGCGTTCATTCTTGTATTTCTATTTAGCGGAGAGCGACATGAGAAGGAACGAATTGAAAAAACCGAGAGTTTCCTCGGTTCCTTAATAAGAAAAAAAAGATTTATTTCTTTAAATATAATACTATAGTGAATTCAATTTAAAAGTAATTTATTAGTACGTCGCGAGTCGGTGACAATCAGGAAAGCCTTCTCAATAAATTTAATAGACTAAGTCTCTTTCAATTATTGTATACAATTAGGCTTTCCAGATTTAAACCGACTCATGACTCGATAATTCTTTTATGACCAAAGTTTAAGTCGAAGCCTTTATTCATAAGAATGAATTATTTTCGAAAGCTTACAGGGCTCTAACGGACGTACTACGTTGACTCTTTTACTGAAAATGTATCAACTTGAGGGTAGATTTACAATATGACTTACATCAGTATATTTTTGTTGACCCAAACAAATTTGTTTCAGAACGGTTCAATGCAAGTGGAACCAAGTAACAGTCCACTAAGCGGTGATATGATGGTGGAACTCACTGATCCCAGTGAAGTTACTGACGAGTGAGTAGTGTTCTTATACATCAAGTGGTAGGGATAATTTCAACCAGGTAGGTACCACCGCCACACCTATTTCCACCGTGAAGCAGTTCTTGCGTTTCGGTGGAAAGGTGTGGTTGTCAGCTCACTTTTATATGAGGCGACCATCTTAGTCCTCGGGAGTGGCAACGCATCTTCGTTTGACTTCAGATAGAATCCCTGTTTTATATGAAGTTGCTTACAGATGCCTATGGGCAGCAGTAACCACTTACCGATAGTATTATCATCACCACCAGGTACCATTGAACGAGCATGCAGTCTATTTGGACTGCATGCTCGTTTGCTACTTGTATCTTATCGAAACGTATTTTTATAGAAATAAGTTTAATGGCAGTATGTGGAATGTGGTAGATTTTATGGTTCTGTGGTATCTGGTATCAACAATGTTAACCACAATGGTTCGGTCTAGTCCGAAGGGTGTGGGTGGTAAGGTGGGCATACTTGTTTGAGTGATTCCAGTTTCATTCTCAGGGATAGCAACCAACTGTAAGACTAATATTATCTGGGGTCTACGTATGAGTACCAGTTGCCACTTCCTATCAGATAGACTGCGTGTTCCTTTGCTTTGTCTGTATTGTCATTTTAAATAAAATAAGCCAGTCATGTGGAGTGCCGTCAGAATTTAAAACTTAAAAAAAAAAACAAAGTAAACTTTTTAACTTTATTCTTTAACCGCAATTATCACATAACTGACTACCACCACCGACCCCAACACCATCACCTAATCAATTCCATCATCACCCCTATTATCACCATCTCCGCTATCAGCACCACTACAAGAATCATCAACTCCATTGCAACCACCACTACCACCATTTCCACTATCAGCATCACCACAAGCACCGCCACCACCGTTACCACCACCACTGCCACTGACACGAGCAACACCACCACAAGCACAAGTATTAAATGACGCATTAAATTTCTTCTATTCTCAACGTGAGAAACGTCGTTGAAACTGCCTCATTCGTGTTCAAGAATGAACTATTATATTTATGGTTTAAATTTCGCATTAAGTCCATTCTACACCAGGGGTGGGCAACCTGCGGTTCACGAGCCACATGCGACTCTTTGGATGTAAAGCTGCGGCTCTTTAGTTCCATAGGCAATATCTTAATTTCCATAAATAAGCTATTCATTGTTGGCAAGAAAAAATATAGGGCTCTTTAAAAAGTATGAAATATTAAACTTATTTTCTTAATGGTCGTTTTATAAGTCTTTTAAAAATAAAATTATTGTGTTACTCTGAAATGAGAGAAACGACAGTAATTGTTTAGTATATCTATCTATGATCACTTCCTTATATTGGTTTTTATATTTCTTACTCTAGACAGCATATTTTCTCACATCACTGTCATGTAACAGTAACATCGAATTGAAGAAAATTAAATTTTTAAAAGAGAGGAAACACTTTACATTTTATTAATTATATTTTTCGTTTCTCTCATCGTGTCTTATGACATTAAATCTATACTTGTCCAGGACCCTGGAGGAGAGTGGGGTGACGGCGGAAGATCTAGTACTTCTATGTGACTTGTTTTACCTGCCCTTCGAGCACGGCTCTCGTGGACTTCGCCTGCTGCACGACTTTCACTGGCTTACTGCTCACGCCGCCTCTACGCTGCCGCGAGGCAGCAAGCCCGAGGTCAGTTTACATGATATAGGATCTTTTTTTCTAGGAGCAACTTTCAAAAGGTACCTATCGCCGTGAGAGCGACGCCGAATTATGTTCACTGTATATAATAAGGTGACTTACCGGGGGGGGGTTTTTGTGGGTAAGCAATCCAACACACTAAACCCCAAGTGGCCGCCCCCGGCGCTATGAAGAGGATTTTGGGATCTCAAAGGAACGCAACCGAGGTTCTTTAAACGCATAGCCCCGTCAGACTCCGCCCACGTGGGCGTAAAAGTCCACTACAACATCTGATGTCTATGACCGTATGCGACCACACATACCGCCGTCTCTCCCGGGGTCGGTGGCTGGTTCGAGCTCCCACTCTTGCCGCCGGGTAACCTCCTTTTAGTAGCCTCTTACGACAGGCAGGTGATACCGTAGCCCTATTCTGGACCTGGTGCTACCGTGCAGCAAGGCCAAGATCGATGGTTAATACATATATAGGGTTGTCCATGGCGCGAACATCGATCTTGGACCTTACATACCACGTCTATATGTTTATGTGAATCTGTTGCCCTCATAAGAACATAAAGACATGACGGTTAGTATATTTTGTTAACCCTGTAACTACAATACTATATTATTTAATCATAAAAAGTATGACGTGAACAAAATCACAATAGAACTAAAGCCGCCGTGACGTAAAAGAGAAACAAACAACAAACTTGAATTTAATGGCTATTCTATGGGGTAAACGACACAACGTAGAGTTCGCATATTTATCTTGTCTTTAACTTAAAAAAAGTATCAAGCACTTTCCAAAAAATATTTATTTTCATATCGATTCGCATCGAATTATGAGAAATCGATAACAAAAATATTAAAAATGGATACCTGAAATCGATTGGCTGAATTGATTTACTGGCATCGATTAAAATCTTGACACAAACATTTAATGCTTTTGAAGTGCGCCACCGAATCGATTATTGACACACCAACGATCAATGAACAATAGATTGTATTTAATAGTAAAATGTGTGGGACAACATTTTTTTAATCTCCTATCTCTTATCATTCTCTAAATGTCTATCTCAGATCGATATCCCTCTATAATTCTCATTTTCAAAATTATTCAGGTGGTAGAACATGTGTAGTTCGACTGCGGATCATCGCGACACTAATTTCTAGTGAAGCAGTTCATACGTCGCGGTAAAAGGGTGTGGTTGCCGGTTCACGGTGTTCGAGAGTAGCAACTAGGGTTTCTGGTTACCCGATCGTTTCTATTTCTCGAGGCACGAGAATTATCGAACGGATTTTCTCGAGTGTTTCGAATCTATCGAGAAATTTTGGAAACTTTAATAAAATACGAATTCGCTATAAAGTTTTACTGATAGATAACATAATTTAAATAAATTATTTAAGTTACACTTTATATCACAAGTAAAGAATAGAGCAGAACTTAGCATTTTTATAAAATATTAGTTTTTCCTACTATGTCAGTTCCCAAATGTACAACCGTCTGTAACTAAATAAAAAGAAATTAGTAAAATTAAATGAACCTAATTACTAGAACATACATAACTTTAATATTAAAAAACAACGCAAAAAATTGAACAAACATTTAAAAAAGGTATACATAACCTCTTTCCTTTGGGATGTCGGTTTATAAGTCCAAAATAATACCTATGAGCCATTAAATTCGATCGAGTTACACCTATATTTCATTTAATTATAGAAATATTACAATTTCTTATCAATATTGTGCTACATCATCGCGTCGGAGGAGTACCGCTTGACTATGTTAGACCCTTTATACGTGTAATGTGTTTACAGTTTAGAGGGTGAGGTAAAGTCGTTAAAAATAACCAAACCCGACGAGTGCAGTTTTAACACTAAATTTTATTAAGTAAAATGATTATTCTAAATAATGAGCACGTGTGCGCGATACATATGTAGGCACATACGTGCAGTAAGAAATGCGCCATCATCAATACCACCATGTACGATGTCGTAGCTCGTACAATACGATTGTAATATCTATTTCTTTACGAGAATTTCGTTCACCTTTTTTGAAATAATCAATTTGTCTTGCAAATTAAACATAAAAAAATTGACACACATAAAACGGTCAAACTTATAACACCCCTCTATTTGCGTCAGGGGTTATAAACCATGTCTAACCAAAACAATAACATTTTATGAATGAAACATCACACTCTCACTATTAAACAAATCATAATTAAAATTTGATATATTTTTCCGTAAGAATGAATAACCCACAAAATAAGCAATAAATAATATATATAAATAATAATTTTAATATAGTTTTTCCTTTTTATTCTTTTTAATATAACGATTTTCGTTATAAAATAGGCTTGTAGATATATGAGAGCATAAACAGCGACACTTAATAGGCGTTTTCTTACTCTAGACTCGTCACGTGTCATATGCGTGTTTTTTTTTATTATCAAGCGCTCGGAATTTATTTATTTTCTCAAGTTTTCAAGGCATTGAGTTTTTTCCCGTGACGACTTAAGACAAATTTCTCGAAAATTCCCGACCCGAGAATTCTCGAGCCCTGGTAGCAACGCATCCGTCATTGACTTCAGATAGTACCACTGTCTGAAATGAAGTTCTTTACTAAGTTATGTTAGTTTACTAAGTCGTTTACTTAGGACGACCGCACGCTCGTTTGCAACTTAAATTAGATTTTATTCTTCAGACGAGCGAATGGCGTCGCCGTCTGCGCCGCTTCTCGTGGTGGGCGGGACGAACGCGGCGGGCGGCCCGCCGGCTGGCCGCCGCCGCCAACCGCGAGCTGCACGCCGAGCTGCGGCCCTACGTGTGGGACCTGTGCGCCGTGCTCGCGCTGCTCGCCGCCTTCCTGCGGTGGCTGGGTAACGTACTGTCCGTCTCCGCTGGCCGACCGCGAGCTGCGGCCCCGCGTGTGTCCGCCGGCCCTAGCTAACTTGTCATACGCTATAAGTAGCTATAGCGGTGGCATGGATTGTAATCAACCCCAGGTGAGACCAGTCTTACCTGAGATTGAGAACTAAGCTTGAACACCTCGGATAAGTACGCCTCGAATATAAAAACAGCAACGATTGACACTGCTGTTATTAAGCAAATAGGTAGGGCAGTGATACTTCTGCAGTCGAAAAGCTCTCCGTGTTTATCCACGATGGATAACACATAGTTATTATCTTTACTAGCTACGAACTGTTTCTCACTTTCTTTTTCACTCTTTCTCTCTCTTCACGACGAGTAAAATATATTGTATATTATCGCCGCTACGGCTAATTGTCTCCCTCTCTCTACAGGGAACATACTCTCTATCTCCGCTAGCTACAAGCTAGCTCTTACTTTGTTTACGGTATTTTTTCCCCTCACACCTTTTTTCCCGAGATGCACGCTGAGCTATCTCTTTTTCTCTACTACTCTTTATCTTTTCCTCTACCATTCTTTCTCTTCTGCCGTTTTCGTAATATCATAAATTGAAAACGTCAGATCTCATATTATTGGAAAGTGAGAACAGATGGGATCGAACTCAATTTATTGGTAATTGAGTTAAATACTTAAAATGATTACTAGTGATACCCCTTTTCAAAATGGATTTGGTTATAGATGGCTGTGACCAATTACTGTCATATTTGCTTGTTACTAAAATCTTTTGAAAATGTTCGTATTCCTAATTTTATGATATTCATTTCAGAATTGGGGAAGTTTCCACAAAATATTGCTGCTAACACACAAGGAAGTTACACTTGTAAGTAATGCAATAAAATAATTATGTATAACTTCACATCATTATGTAATAAAACACATAAATGTCGGAAGAGTAGGCCGATCAGGATGAGTATCTTCATCGTCAGATTTTATGTGTAGGCGAAATGTGGGTGGACAGGCAGTTTAAGTAATAAATGAAAATCACCCAAGCGATTCATTATTCATAAGGTACAATTAACACTGGGCACTTAAACATAAATATAGCAACGAGACGTAAGACAGTTCCTAGACTTGTTGTTCGCGCGGCGGCTCGCAAAGAAGTGAGTGTCGTCAGATCGCACAACACCATCTGGACTCTGTCGAAGCGTTAACTTTCTCCGATAACGCTTCGACTCGTTGTTCAAGACAACTCCCGTACTACTGACCTCACCGACATATATTTGTCGGATCGTCATAATTATTAGGTCTCTCATCGTACATTACGTGGGCGTTTACGTGGGTAATCGAGCAAAGAGATACAGAAGATACTCTATAACCACTTACATTATGTTAGCAGTTGAATAACAGTTCTTAGAGTGGAGGTAGCGCTCTCCACGACGGCAGCATGGAAACTGAGCGCCGTTCACGCGCACCGCCACATTTAGACTCTGTTGTAGCTCGAAGTTATGAGAGTGTCGATCGACATCGCGACGGTGCTGCCATCTGTCAGAACTCGTGCTGCGCTTCGTTTACCGTCCAAACTAATGTCCGTCTCCGACATATATTTATTTTGTGTATAGTGTGTATGTTATGGTATTTATGTATGTATTTATAACTTATTATATTATTATTGTTTACTTTTAAAATCAACACCTGCCACATATTCCAGTTACCCAGCTATTGTAACTATGTTATAAACATGCAATAAATAAATATAGTATTCAATTTTATGTTCTAATGTGTAATGTTTGATATTTCTTTAAGGGTTCTCAAAGGGTTGGCGGGAAGCATTCGAAAGCGGAGCACAAGAGCCCTGGGTGTTCCGGGGTGGGCTCACAGCTGATCTACGACGGTTGCTACCGGTGGAGTGTAGCGGGGATGTGTTGAGGCCTCACGCTATCCCGTCGACACTGCCCTTCACCGTGAGGCCTTATGTACCGGCTGATGAAGACACTGTGAGTCGTTGGGATTTTTACAGTAACAGCTTCTTATGGACGGAACGTAACGCGAAACGCATGCACGCGGTCAGTCGCTCGCCGACAGCTGTGTACTCCGCACGCGAACAATAGATACGACAACTTACCTCGTCCTTCGTATAATCAATGCATAGAAAATGGTTAAATTTTTTTTACCGGTGAATATTGAAAACGCGAATGCAGAAGCTCGCTTTCTAAGGACCTTTGAGTGTACTTCCATGCATCAGCCTATTGAGGACCACTGCTGGACATAGGCCTCCCCTAATTAGGGGTTTTGGTACTAATCCCCGCGCCTAGCACGTGTCGGTGACCGCAGTGGGTGTTGATGTTCTACAGGAAGACGCTGCTGCCCCTCCATTATTTTGTCCCTTAAGCACCACCTACGACATGTACATGACGGGAGGGAGTGGTACTATTCAAGACGATCACCACACGGCAATCATTGCATCTAGATACTGCACTAAAAGGTGAATTAGGTATCTGGTTTCTTAAAGAAAATTGTTTGTTATTATAAGACTTTACTGTTTAATGGAAATGTTTTTAAGTCGAGGGTAGACTGCCAAACTATATACTCAACTGTAATGGTTAAGTATATAGTTTTGCATTCATTAATTCGGCTTACTTCTTCATTTTCCTTTCATTTTGGCTTATACGCCTTACACGACTCGGACAAGGTTATACGTCCGAAAGCTAATAGTAAGACTAATAGGAATCGACGACTGAGACTTAATTTTAGAATAAAATCTTATAAGACTGCTCTATAATGAGGACTTTGTCAAGTCTTTCATAAAACTTAAAAGACATTTACAAAACTTTTATCATTAGTCATTACAGAATACAGAAATGGTTTTGAATAATCTATACCTTTAAATATTCTATTGCCCTTCTATACTATTAAAACTGAAATAGTGATAAAAGATATCATTATTTCTAACAACTTTCAATTCTGTCTTTTTTGTTTCAGTTATGCTCGCTGTGTCGCAAGACGTGTCGCGACGGCTCCGACGGCAATGATCTATTTCCGCCGGATCTCCAGAGTTTACCGAGTGACAAGTGAGATTTGATTCTACTTTTAACCATAGAGATATTATAGATAGAGCAGGGAAGCCAGGCTTCCAAGTATTCTTCGGTTAAAAAGACAGACGAAAATGTAATTATCGGCCATAATAGAAGCCAGCATAATACGGAACGATTCGACGGTTTGTTGTTGTTGTTTATAAAATTTTGTTGACAAAAAGTGTGTAATTTGTAAAAAGCAACCTATCCCTGGTGCAATTCTTTTAATCTGATTTCTCTTTCTAACCGTCGGACGTTTCCGCTTACAGGCAGCCATATGTCTTTCCTATTCTATGTATAATGCCTCTATGTACAACAATAAAGTTACACCTCATGCGGAAAAGTGAAATAGGTAAAGTTTACATGTTTCTATAAAAAATTTCAGGGTGGTGTCGCAAGAAATTTCCCTGAATATTATAATTGTTGTTTTTTTTTTTTTTCAAATTTTATGTTATCAAAATGTATCACTTTGCATTGTTATCATTATTACACGCTAGTTACATAAGCTGCAGACGGGGGATGCAGAGATTCAAATTAAACTCAAAAATGCTGCAATTAC
>MOOZ01001749.1:179653-193519 GCA_002930495.1 Cecropterus lyciades | reverse complement strand
GCTGGCCGCGCTGCGGGCGCACGGTGAGTGTCCCCCCCGCAGCCCCCGCGCTCACCGCCGCCGCGCTGCGTACACTGCGTGTTTACACGCTCACAGATTAGCACATGTACACAGAGGCGTGCACGCGCGCGCACACACACATGAACATATACGTTAGTACTAATTTTCTATATGTCCATTTAAATTTTATGTATCTAAATTTCTATTTCAATGTTAAATAATAAAATTTTATAATTATTTAACAATTTATTTATTTAAAACAGATTGTATATAATATTGCTTAGGAAGTAATTATGTCAATATCATTGACATAATATAATATCCCCCTTTTTTCATAAAATTTAAAATACCATAAAGTTTATGAAATTTATAGCTCTAAAAATGTGTCGTTCCAGGCGCGAGCGGCGTCCACACAGTGGTGGACATGTCTGAGCAGATCACCCAGCAGTTCTACAGCAAGCTGGGCTTCGTGGAGATAGCGCGCACGGACAGCAAGGTGTTCCTCGCGCGCTCCTTCTAGCGGCCGCCGCGCGCCGCCGGGGGCGCTAGCGTGCGCAGGCGGAGGAAGAGGTTGCACTAGGGTTAGGCTTGTCTGCTAGGGGCGTCACTGTGTGGCCGCAAGAATGGAGTAGTATTGGGTTTGTCCGCTAGAGACGCCACTGTGCGAGAATGAAATAATGTTAAGTTTGTCCGCTAGGGGCGCCACTAGCGTTGCCAGGCGTCCGGCAAAATCCGGACGTAGCCTTTTTGAATGCGTACCCGGCCAAATTAAACTTGGCTTGTTATATTCAGCTTTGGTGCGACTTTTTAATTTTGACCAGTCGCGAAGTGACAGCTGTGTTAATAATAGTTTTTTCCGCTAAGGACGCAATTTTATGTGTCGTGTAACAATTAATAAGTTTCACTGCTAGGCACAGTTTTTAGATGAGTCGATTGAATAATGACACGATTGAACAAATTTTCACTGCTAGGGGCGCCCCTATGCACTGACGGAAAAAGTGAATGCAGTAGTGTTAGTTTTGTCCGTTAGGGGCGCCACTGCACAGACACGAAAGAATGGAGTAGTGTTAGTCTTGTTCGCTAAGGGCGCCCCTATTGACGACATCTGTCATTATTTGTCTCATTGCATTAATTATACAGTGTAACTCGTAGCGCCCGAACTGACGTTTATGTCGGTTGTAAGCTGGAGTAATTTTTTGAACGATATTCGGAGATAGCGCGCTCGGACAGCAAGGAGTTCCTCACGCGCTGCTTCTAGCGGCCGCCGCGCGCCGCCGGGGGCACTAGTGTGCGCAGGCGCAGGAAGAGCCTGACCTAACCTAATACTTTGTTTTTTTTTTTTTTTGTAATGAGGGGGAACCATCAAAAGGTACCCGACGCCGTGGGTGCAACGTGGGAATATGGTATTTTTACCGCACTAAAAGGTGGCCGTCCTCAGCGCTGCGTGGATGACTCCGGGATCTCCAACGGAACACAACCGGAATCCTTTGAGCGCGATGCCCCTTACGGGCTCTTCCCTGTGAGCATTGGTACTCACCGTGCCTCCAAATGTACGACGGCATGCGACCACACATGCCGCCGTCCTTCCCGAGGTCGCTCGGCTGGACGGCTTGAGCTCCCTCTCTTGCCGCCCGCAACCCCGGAAGCCCCCCTTTAGTCGCCTCTTGCGACAGGCAGGGGATACCGTAGCCCTATTCTGGCCCCAGAACTACAGGGACAACCTAACCTAACCCTACAGGCTAGGATTGTCCGCTAGGGGCGCCACTGTGCAGTCGCAAGAATGGAGTAGTATCAGGTTTACACGCTAGGGGCGCTACTGCTGACTAAATAAGTGGAATGAATAAGATTAAAGGACATAGAACCGTTTGTGGTATGGCTACGGCGACACCACTGCCACTTTTTCCTGCTTAATAATAGCAGTGTTACGCACTGCTATGTTCTTTGAATAGTGTGGTAAGGACATACTAATTCGAGGCTTTCCAACTCAGTTCTCAGGAGTAGCAACGTTCCTGTGGTCGACTTTAGTTGGAATTCTTATCTAAGAGTTGATCACAGATGTCTATGGACGGTGGTGACCACTTCGCATCAGGTTAACTGCATGCTCATTTGTTACTTCTATAATGTTCTTGTGGCGACCTCCCGCTACTCATTAAAAAGATGACGATCAAGCTATCGGAGTTTTCTCAATATCCTGCATATATACAAGTGCCGAACACAGACTGTCGGAGCGCGGCCGCTCCCCAGGCATGATCACCTAGCCTGGCGGGAGATCACCCGCCGCCAAATTTTTATGAAGCACCACTTTGTCCAGGCTACGGTATAATTCATTAGCAGGTTGAGACGCAATCAAATATATCTACTCCAGCTAACAAACGAAAAAAACGTCAGCTTTCGGCGCTATGAGTTGCAATGTAAAAGTTATGCAATAGGACAAATAATGACAGATGTATGCGAATGACGAGATAACTTAGTAACTACTTGGAACGCCAGTTCATGTATCGAGCGGCGTATCAATTTAAACAATTTTTCATTTTCACTGTACTTTATTATCTACAAGCAGCGGCGTAAGCATAGATGCGACGGTACGGATACTGATAGATTTTTTCGTTACTCTTGACAATCTACATCTTAAGAACCAGCCATAGTTAGTTCAACTCATGGTATATCTTGTTTACTACCATTTACTACCATTATTTGAGTTATCCAATAAAAAATATAATCAGTTAATCCAAAATCTATGCGATTACTTTAACCGTGAATCCTTACGTTTGTAAATCGTTTTGCTCTATCGATCAATTTATTAATCGATTATTGAAAAAATAATTCGGTTAACCGTTGTACAATTATAATAAAAATCGAATAACAATTTGTCATTGTATCTTAATGGTTACGGTTACGTTATTGGTTCGATTCCCGACAAAGTAGAAATCTTTATAAAGAAATTGCATGATTATGATGTAGGCATTTTTGTTTTGTAACATATATTCACTATCACATTACATAAATATGAGAGCAATATTTGCAAATTTGTAAATTAAAATCAATTTTGAGTTTGAAAATTTGATCCAAGCGCCCTCTATGTAACAAATTTCTAATCTCTTGCGCTCTTTTTTTTTAATGAGAGATAATTCGTTCATATATTCATTTAATAAAAGTGATAAACAATTCAAACATCATTTGTAAAAATTGTATAATACTAGTATATGAGAAAAAAAACTAAAATAAAAATGTAAAAAAATAACTTTGAATAACGTTAAGTTTTGCACGCTAGCTTTTATGTTGTCATTTATCGATCGCGATGTCTCTTGAAAATCTATCTTTATGGCAATAAATAATGGTTGTTTTATAGCAAATATTAAGTCAAAATTGAAATTGGATACTGATTATTTTCTCGTCCGATTGTACAGATCACAATTGTTTAACAAATTACAATAGATATCTGCGCTTTAAGAGTTCATCGCAATATATATATATTTAACAGATATATATAACAGATGGTGTTTCTTTATATTGTTTAAGTTAATGTTTGGTTCTTGGCCCCATGTACGAGAAAGTATTTCAATAAACAGAAATTGTATACGTGTATAAAATGGGCTCTAAAAGGTTTTTAATGCTGTAAAGTAGTGGAATGTTTTTAAGGCGATGGTTGATTAGTTGTCTGATTAGTACATGCAGTGGAAATCGCGGGCAAAAGCTACTATTCATATTATCGCCTTTTAAATTAGACTTGTCACGCTTACTTATTGAATGATTTTGTTATTATGTAAATAAACGCCGGGGAGATTGGTAAAGTGCTCTCGCATACGATTTTCACGGATTCAAGAAGCTCGAATGCGAGTGCTTTAGCGGGTACGTGAGAGTTTTTGGACAATTAAGGCTAGTCAAGGATGAGTAAAGACTGAGTAAGTGTGGTTTGTTATTGAATAGTATGTGTGATAGGGTCGGTAATTTTCCTGTAATATTTCGTATAAATTGGACATTTATATGGTCAAGAAGATAGACATTTTTTATGGGATGATTACATTTTTCTTAGATAATGAAGGTAGTTTTATGGCCTTAAAACTACCATACCAAACGTCAGTCGGCATTATTTATATGACTGTTACATTTTTTTTTCGGTAATGAGGGTAGTTTAAGGGCCTTAAAACTACCCTCATATCGGATCAATATTATGCGGCTGATTGTAAAATATGTAAATATTTTAGGTGACATGTGTCGTATTACGTGGAATTAAAACAAGCTTGCATAACAATTTTTTCTAAGACCAATCCAAATTAGCTTCATGTCACTGCCCTAGATCCAAATTTTTAACATTAGCTATTAATTATTATAAGGTCATAGCAATTCTTAATTTTAAATTTAACAAATCATATTATAATGTCATGAAAAATTTAAAACAATTTAGGTGAATTAATAAACTTTGCTGTGTTCATAGGAAATTATGATGATTATTTAGTAAAATTTTGGGCAGCTATCTACAGAATCGGATGGTCTTTATTAAGAACATTTTTTCTCAAATTTTTTTTATGTCGAAGTAATGTAAAATTAAATAAAGTGTGTGTGTTTGTGTGCTCAATGCAACAAATTGTTATATAGGCAAAAAAATACAAAAAAAAAAAGATAACATTATTTGTTTGTGATATTTTAACATATTCAGTCAATATTATTCCTGTGTAGTGTACAACCATCTTACTTTGTGTTTGGTACAATGGAAACAAAATTGATACGAACACCAGATATTTTGAGTGACCTAAGTTTTTATGATCCAAGTGTTCTTATTTTCAAAACATGACATGCTACTTTTTAACTTACTTCAAAAAGAAGCAAGTTCTCAATTCGACTGTATTTTTTTATATTTGTTACCTCAGAACTTTCGACTGGGTGAACCGATGATTCTCTTAACTCTGGCAATTCGTGTTTCGTGATTGCATAGATACTGCATCACGTTTTTTCGACATGCTAATTTCAGTTGCGGTTTTGAAAAACGCGAATTCTTGGGACTGCATTTAACGCGAAAACGCGAGCATCCAAGACTATATGCAACCGATTTAAGAAAGTGGTCACGGTGTAACGTTCAATAACTGCATCTAGCTGAAACGAAGTAAAATAGGAGCTAAATCGTCGATCGGTGACAATAAAAGTAGCATGTCTGTTGGGACCCTTAAATATTTTTGTAACATTCTGATTTTTCATACTGCAGCCTCATGCTGATGCATTTCGTAACAACTTTTTTCGCACATTGTAAAGGACGCATTTTAGTTTACCTTTTGCTTTGTTTCTTAATTTAAGAATCTGCATCGTATGGTTTTTAAGAAACTTGTTTTAAAATGAATAAGTATTATTTTCTAAAAAATGCTTTATTGTAAACAGATAATACTATGTAACTAACACTCGAAGACCAGCAGTTACTTGATTTAACTAAGCATTTAACTTAAGGAGCGTACTAACTTCACACTAGATTAGCTTCTCTAAAAGTAATTTTTATATTACAAGCTCAATAAATTAATAAAAACTACAGCAGACTATGTTAACGTTTATTTTAAAAGCTTATCGCCCAAGTGCAATCCTACATATAGCAATAAAATGAGATTAGTATTAAAATCTTATGAAACGGTATGTTAGGGAAGCTTCATATTATGTTTTCATTTTATTTTCTATATTTTAAGTTTTAAACATTCTTTTCTTTTTTTCATAATAAAAGTAAAGCTTTGGTTATAGCCGAACAAAAATTAACAAAAAAAAAAGAAAGTAATTACTAAGCATATTTAAAAAGTATATTATTTTTAAATTATTTTTTTCAGTCAGTATGTTAATTTTGTTAAGTGGGTATGTGATTATTATTTTATATAATTAGATTTAATTTCAATAGTTCCTAGCACAACTTATACAAACACAAAGTTGGCACAAATGCATGAAGCGATTATATTAAAAGGTAATGAAATTTCGAAAGTCAACACAGTTAAGTTCCGGTTTATGAACTACCCTCATTTATAATTTTAAAAACATCATTTTAAATAAAATATACATATAAGGTAAAACTAAAAACAGTAAACGATAATAATAAAATAAGATCATTTTGCAAAGTTCGTAGTATTGAGATTAAATTCAATTATTTTCTTACAATATTTTTTGTGTTTAGACAAAACAGTCGATTTTCATTAAATTCTTATATTTTGCTTTGTTTCAATTTTATAGACAAAAGCATTGAAACTAAAATTTATTATTAAAGACCAATGTTTCAAAACGTGTAAAATATGTCATACCAGAACATGTATGTATATCATGAAAACTATATTTTAGCTCATTAAATCTAATTGTTTTTTACGTATTTAACATTGAGTTATATTGAATTTGTATTTACCACAATATGTATTGTACACAAAAGAGTGGCTTTTATTAATATTAAGTATTATATCGTATTGTTTTTCATTGTTATTTATATATATATAGATCTTTTATGGTGCCGGCCATCGAGATGATTAAACAATAAATCAGAAATCTGATAGTGCTTTTTATTTTATACCCATTTCCTTTTAAATTAAACGTTACAGTAAAAGCTTAACGGAGCTTCTGTACTCAACAAAGCTGAAGCGCTAACAGAAGGCGCATAATCTACACTTTACTTGTACCGACTACATCCGCGAATAAGGATATTTTTGCCGACTCAACAATAAAATGGTCACAATTTTGGTGAATAGCTTTGACTGTATTACTGTAGATGGCGTTACTTGTACTGAATAACAGAATTAATTAAAGTTTCGTTGACTAAATTGAATCCAAGTTCTATTCCAAGTTTTGTAATTTTAGTTTGTGGCTTTCTACTAAACTACTGAACTAAAGTTAATTGAAAACAAACGCACCATGAGATATCTAAACTTAGTATGGTGACGGAAAGACAAATAAATAAGTTGACAACTGAATCACTGAGGCAGATTTAAGTATTTTTTAATTCTTGAATGCAGTATAATAATCACAGAACACATTACACGACAACTATGAATGTCGATAAGAAATATTAGTATATGATGTTAATATACTAAAACAAAAATCAAAAATTGACGTTACAAATAAGTAAATTAACAAATAAATTATAATAAATGATTATTCAAATAGTTATTAGGCAATCACTCAATGAATCAAATAATTATTGGGTTATTACCATAACAAAATTAATCTACTATAACCGACTTTGTGTTCGCCGTTGAGAGTTCCATTAATTTCTGCTTTATTTCCGATATCTGGAAAATAAACAACTGCCCATTAACAGAAAACCCTATTTCCTTTCATAACATGTATTTCTAGCGTAAAGCAGTTTTGCATTTTGGTGAAATGCCGACTGACTTACAATTTTTTTTAATCAGATTGAAGTAGCAAACGAGCGTGCAGTCCAGCTGATGGTAAATTGTTACTGCCGCCCATGCACATCTGTAAGTAACTTCATATAGCACAGAGGTTCTATCTGAAATCGATCATAGATGCGTTGCTACTCCTGAGACTCCTGAACTTGATATGAGACCACGATAACCATAGTGGTCTAACTAATATTTTTATATTATTGAACTTATGTTTTATAGTCAAAATAAAAAAAAAGTATTTAGAACCAGGGTGGCCTAAGAGTGATGCAATGAACATTCACTAGATGGCGGCAAGGTGTTATGATTTTAAGTAGGATTGTAACGGAAGTCATCTTAGCGGAGGCGGATGCGGAAGTTAAAGAGGTTCACCTCCGCGGATGCGGAGGTTAACGAAGGCGGAGGTGAACTTTACTTGGTACAGTTCTTATAAAAAGTCTAATCTTTATTAATAATCAAAATTAAGAAGAGTAAAGTTATATTAACGAACAACAGCTTTTCGGATTTGTCGCCTTCCGTGCCGGCTGTCACTAAATAATTGTTCACTTAGCACTGAACTTAATGGCGCCGATAAATACGAAATATGGAACAAAAATCTTTATATTTCATGTTATATCTCTATCCCAATAAAGCATCAGCGAATTCATCTAGTTGCAACATGTAGCTGAGCGGCCGCGTCGCCTAGCGTCACTCCTTGGGCGTTGTACGTCAAGATTAACGTTAGTAAACCTCTGTTGTAACTCCGCAAACATTTTGCGGATGCGGAAGCGGAGGTTCGATTTTTCGCGGAATTTCCGCAGTAACGGAGACGGAGGCGGAGTTCCGTTACAACCCTAATTTTAAGTCTGTGAACTTAATATGAGGTGCCATACTTGCTTAAATAATATAGAACTGACAAATAGGATTGTTTATTAAATTAGGCCTCTATAGTTCTTATATCTTCATATCATAATCCTTACCTTTTGAATTTCACTCAGCAGAACCTTTTGCTCTGTCCTCGGCGTCATAGTATCTCTATTCAAGTCAATCGCTTCCAAATTTTCAAACAGTTGTTTAATTTTCATCGCCAAATGAACGTCATTGTTACATTTCCTAGGAATTGTCGGTTTCGACTTTCTAATCAACCTCTTTCTGTATTTATCGGGTAAGTCTTTCTCGATATCTTCTCTGGTTAGGAGAGTCATGTATTCGGGACTAGTATCATACGGATAGTTTTTAGCGTCTGGTTTGTAAGAGTTGTTTCCATGTAGCAAACGCAGTTGTTTCTTACGATAACTCTGTTGCCAATTCCTTAGTAGCTCTATGTTTCTGGAAATATTTCTGGAGTTGTTAAAGTATCTTCAATTTTAATATTTGCTTGAGAGTAACTTTTTTTTTTTAATTAATACATAGTAATTTGCCATGTCGTACGTTTTATAGTATTTCCTCCACGCCTCGTGACGTGATTGCGTATAACAACCTAGCTTTGTCAATAATACACACGAGTACGTCATCGCCATACTTGATGTAGAATCCAGTCCAGAATCATTAGAGTGTGACGATTTTTTTTATAAGATTGAAGAAACGAACGTGCAGTCTACCTGATAGTAAGTGGTCACTGACGCCCATGGACATCCGTAAGCAACTACACACAGAACAGGGTTTCTATTTGAAGTCAATCACAGATGCGTTGCTACTCCCGAGGACTAAGATGGTCGCCTCATATGAAAGTGAGCATGCAACCACACCCTTCCACTAAAATGTAGGAACTGCTTCAAGGTAGAAATAGGTGTGACGGTGGTACCTTCCCAGTCGAACTATACTCGTTACTTCTTCTATTTTCCAAAGATAATTTTATAAAAAAATAATAAATACATAGAATGTATAGACCTAGTTTATTTATATTTGTGCAAAGTTACTTTTGTAACATTATTCTTTCTACAATTTTAACTAATATTTATTGAAAGATGTGTAAGTACTAGAAACTACAAATATTGTTGATAGGAGATTAGGACCAACAATTATTATCTAGTAAGCATTTGTTACTTTGGTCATGATCTCGATTCATAAAATATCCTATTTCATATACTTCTCCAATTAGAATCAATGTACGACCCACGTGGTGGAGCGGTCACCATACCGGTCTGACACGCAGTGGGTAACTCGGGTTAGATCGCCGGCCAAACAGAAATCTGAATGATGAGTTTAGATTTCTGTTCTGGGTCTGGCTGTTTGTGTATACGTCTTTGTGAGTCCATGGCACCCACAACACAGGAGAAAATCCTAGTGTGGGGCTATGAGAGTATAAAGCGTTTATGTTTATGTTTAATGATCAATGTACCTATAAAATAAAAAGGTCATTAAAAATTAACACGTAGGTACTTACTTTTTGCTCTGAATAATTTTATCTCTAGTCGCGAGCAAATCTTTCTGCTTCTTTAAAGACAAGTCTTTCAAGAAAGATTGTTTTATTTTCTCATCTTGAGTTTGTTTGTCATCTATATATAATTTTTTCAGGTACTTTGCACTCTGACAATGTGGCGTTAGGGTTTTAAGTCGGCTTTTTGGTAATTTTGGGCATTTCCCCTTAATATGAATGTTGGTATATTCTTCATCAGAATCAACGTCTTTCTCACTAAACTGTACTGAAAGAGGTTTCTTCCCCTTTAAGTTTTCTTCGTCCAGTACTGAATTGTAACTGCGAGCGTCATTGCTAAAAGAAGTTTCTCGAAAACTGCTCATACTTCCCTCATTCTCATCCGACACGAATGTTTGAGACTGAGAAAAAAGTTCGTCAATGAACTTTTCTTGTAAAAAATTTAAAATTTTAACTATTCCCGCGTTTATGATTTTTTCCGGCGGGTAGTTTAACGGATTTCCGCTCAATTGAAGCACTTTTAATCGTTTTAATGTTCCCAATTCGTTTGGAAGTGAAGTTATTTTATTGTTACTTATTAGGAAATGAGTAAGACTTTGATGATTCTTTATTGTTTTTGGAATTTCAGCGAGTTGGTTATATCGTAAATCTAGCCACATTAAATTAGGTAAGGAAGGGAAGAAGTCGTCAGGTAAACCTTTGATCTTGTTATTCTGAAGATACAACACCTATAAAAATATGTTTATCGTGAGATATCCCTGTATAGGGATTATTCAAAGATATAAGTCTCAGCAATATCCAGGTATAAAATACTTTAGTACTTACGCAAATTAGTTTGTTATCAATGTCCGGAATAATTTCTAATTCTTGCGCCGCTAAATCCAACGTAGTTCCTTCATTTAAATCTTCCTCATAGAGATTTAAGGCTATAGATATAGTACTAGTATCAGACATGGTTAAGTGTTCACCTTAAAATGCTTTATATTATTAGAGAATCCCTTTTTATAATGTATCCTTTCCGTTTTCTATAATTTTGACACATTATTTAATCAATTGTATCCTAGGTAGCGTAATTTGTTTACTTGAAAAATGGCGCCTACTTTGATTAATAAATTGGCGGGAAATTTTTATGTTGTATGTAGGAATTTTTTATATTGTATTATTTATGTGTATTTAAAAAGAATAATATAACCACAACCATTGATTGAACATGACATGACTAGTGTAGTGATCAAGTAATAATCATAAGATTCATAAGCGCTAGGCGTTTCAATAGATGCTTTCAAATTCCACATAACAAATATGACCATAGACAAATCAGTGACATTATAATTTTATTATGAATTACCAGTGAATTACAAACTCTTGTCGTAATATTCTAAAATTCAACTTTATTTGTATAGTATATATACAAATAAAATTGTATTATAGAACACTTAATAAATATTATTTATAAAAGTCATTTTTATAAAATTAAAACTATGTTGAAATATTTTTTTAAGAACATGCAATATTTAGTTTTTGATAACTGAATTATTTAGCGCAATTATTTTAAAGCATACAAATATTACCTTATGTTTTATTAGAAAATTATTATGTTATTAAATAAAAATACTGGATCCATGCATTTTTCAACGACAATTCAAAGGCCACATGCATACAAAATGGAAACGTCACTATCTCAGTTACAAGATGGCGAACGTGCGGGATAGTGACACATCTTTGTGGCTCCACAATAAACTCGGGACGTCGAATGATTCGTGGACAAGTGGTTCAATTTGTACACAATTAAACGCGGAAGTACTGAAGAATATAAAGGATTGTTTTCCAGACTTACAAACACAAGTGAAACTAAAATTATTGCTAAGTTTCTTTCATATCCCGCGCAGAAATGTTGAAGAGGTAACTTTTCTCTTTGATGTTCTATGGTTTTGCGTAACTGTTTTGTATTCATCATCTCTGTCACTGGTCATTTATTTAAACGGGTTAGAGTGAGATAACATATTGGTCAATTATAGACTACTTTTATTTGTTGTCATAAAATAATATACGGAAAAATGGGAAAAGATATGTTTGGGAAGCGATGTAAACAAAATACCATTGGTAAATTAATTAAGCGACAAGTGTTTCATATGGATAAGTAAATAAACTGCAATAAACATGCCTTGATAGGCACTTGGTTAATTTATCAGCATGGATTTTTGCATCCCATACATAACCAAAAAAAACAATAACAATATAGGCACCTAGCACTTTATCGCCGTTAATTATTGAGCCGTAACTTATTGAATCCCAACTAATCCTCGACTTATAATACTATTAACTTATTCATCATAATTAAATACAATATATATACTTAATATTTTGTCTAGATTTTCAATTGTATATCTCATTTATACCTATATATTATGCTGTTGAGCTATACTAACACTAATTATATCTAAACATAAGGATAATAATTTAATAGTGACATTTACTTAATTGAAATAACGTTTACATGTTTATATGATGTTAATCTATTTGGCATATCTCAAATACCCATTATGTACTTGCTTATGCAAGCATAAAACAATTCAATCTGTGTTTGTTACAATAACGATCATTAGGTACCACAATTTTAATATAACACTTAACACTGAGACCTGAGACAAAATTGTATTTAGACAGAAATTTACACTAACAACAATTTTTAAAAAACTTGTAAATGATATTTCAAATTGAATAGCTAGTCACATTCAGTTTTTTTAACAATTTTTTATCTATTTTACTACTTTGTACTTTACCTATAGTGTTAAAAAACTTAAAAAGTAGCACATCATACTATGAATATAGAACTGTTAATATTTATTCATACTTCATGGTTCAAGTAGTCATTAAGCTGATAATTAATAATTATCTATTATTGAAATATTTCAAAAACAGGAGGTTATCAATTCAATTGTACGTAATGTTATTGTATATTTAATATTTTCTTATGTATCTATCATTGACTCCAAAAAAATTTACATATATATTTAGATATATGTGTATGTTGGTATGTAATTATGTTATTGATATATATTAGTTTATGTATATTTTCAAAAATAATTATTACTTACATTTTCTTTAACTTACTTGAACTGTTCTGTTCAAGTTTCATGATAATTGGTTCAGTAGTTTTCGAGATACTATTGAATCACATTGTATATTTATACATAAAAAGCCTAAACACAAATTATATCAATTATAAAAAGTATAAAATAATAAAATTATTATGTATTTAAATAATTTTCACTTTTTATAACCTGTTTTTCTTTTTCAAATTTTTTTGTACTTTACAAAAAAGTTTGAATTGCTATCCGGCATCTGAGTTGCAAATTACCAGTGCATTCAGTATTATTAGTGTTGATTTGTGTTCTAGTACATACTCTGCACTTATTGTTATGGAGTTTCAGGGTTTGTGAATTACAGTTATTAGTGACATGGTTAGCTGGAGTTGGTCATGGACGTTATATAAGAACAACATAGATGCATAGATAGATGATTATTGCATATTAGGTTTCTATGTTTGAAGTAGCAAAATAAGCTTGCAGTTTTATTGGAAGTTATTACTAATGTATAGTCTGTAAGCATCTTCATATAGAACATAGGTTCTATCTGAAGTCAATCACTTATGCATTGATACTCGCCAGGGTTAAGATGGTTGCCCCATCTAAAAGTGAGCAGGCAATCACATCCTTCTATTATATTGATGTTTTACTTCTTTATATTTTTCATACATAATTGATGATTGAAAATAACACAAAATTTTACTTAAGGTGCATTAGAGTAAGTATATAAATCATAAATAATTCCAAAATTACAAAGCCATCCAAGGTGGGAAACAAACTGAATGGTGACAGAGTTAACTATATATCCGCATAAGAAAAAAAATGTAATTTTTGGTATTACCCGATTTTCGTAGTTATCCGAATGTCATTCAACATGCCACATCCTTCTATTATATTGATGTTTTACTTCTTTATTTTTTTCATACATAATTGATGATTGGAAATAACACAAAATTTTACTTAACGTGCATTAGAGTAAGTATATAAATCATAAATAATTCCAAAATTACAAAGCCATCCAAGGTGGGAAACAAACTGAATGGTGACAGAGTTAACTATATATCCGCAT
>MOOZ01001749.1:156982-171557 GCA_002930495.1 Cecropterus lyciades | reverse complement strand
ATACTACCACCACTACTTTATTTTATTTATTTAAATTTAATAACCTACACGACAATACATTACACTAACTTTACAATATTTTTTCTTATACTACCACCGGATCGGAAGATGACCTCAACTGAAAAGATCCAGCAAGAAACTCACTACTCCAACACCACTATTATCATCACCGCTACGGTACCACTATCATCACTACGACTATTACAGCTGCCACTGATATCACCAACTACTATTACCATTACCATCATCACCTCTACTACCATCAACACTACCTCTATCATCACCACTAAAACTAAAACTACGGACTCCTCTTCCTTTCCCTTCTACATCACCACCACTACCATCAACTCAACCACTATCACCATCATTACTACTACCATCACCATAACATAAATCATGATAATCATCACAAACACTCCCGTCACCACAACCAGTTCTATTACCATCACACTCACTTCAGCGACCCCGACCGTAACACACTCGGCAGTAATTATTAACTGACAACTACATCTTAACATTACGGTCACCATTATCGTTACTGACACTTACCATCACATTCATTAGCACTATTGCTGCCATTATCACCATCACAGTTGATCATTATCACCATTATCATAATTACAGTGACCTCTAACACTTTTGCCTACATCACTATTGCATCAACCAAAAAAAAAACTTCCAAGAAAATCAGCAACACCACCTATTCAAAATCTCCACTATATGAATAAATAAACATAAACGCTCTGTCGTGGGTGCCACGGATACACAAAAACGAATACACAAACACCCAGACCCAGAACAGAAATCTAAACTCATCATTCATATGTCTGTCTGGCCGGGGATCGAACCCGGGACCAACCGCGTGTCCGGTATGGTGACAAGTAATAAATAGTATCATCACTACTATTTCTACCATCAACAATGCCAGTACCATCTACGCTGATACCTACTATTACTGTTCATCACCAGTACCACTAATTTCTCAATACTGTCAATAACACTGACTACCAAATGTACAACCATAAATATAATTTCTTTTAATTACGTTATACTAACATCAAACAAAGTTTATATTTAGATAATCCTACAACATTCCATTACGTATCATACAGTGTTATGTCTTATGACAAAGTTAACACTATGACAAATTTAAACCAATATATCTTTCATTAGAAGTTATGACAAAATTAACACCAATATCTCCTTCCAGAACCCAACAACAAAACCAATAGTGATAGGCCAGCAACCGAAGCTGCTGATAGCCGGGCAGGCGGGAGGAAAACCCTTACTCCTGTCGGCACAGAACCTCCTCAACACGTCTGCAGTCATCCTGCAGGGTGGTGGCAAGGCAGTTCTACTGCAAAATATCAAATCTGTGAGTTTAGCGCTAGTTTTACTTACTAAGTGTGGTTTGCTTTTGAATTTCTCTCTCCCCGTAAATATAGGATGTTTTGAAGGTGGTAGAACTCTTTGTAGTTCGACTCCGGAAGCACCACCGCCACACCTATTTCTGCCTAATAACGGCAGTGTTATGCGCTGTTGTGTCCTGGTCTGAAGGTTGTGGTAAGGGCGATAAACTTTTCCGAGGCATTCCATCTTAATCCTCAGGGGTAGCAACGCATCTGTGGCTAACCTTAAGTGAGACTTTGATCTTACCTAGGGTTCATTACAGATGTCCATGGGCGGCAGTAGTCACTTACCATCAGGTGGGCTGCATGCTCGTTTGCTACTTCCATACTATAAAAAACAAAAAAGGAGGCGACTGGGGAATAAAATCTAGGAGATTTGTTACAGCGTTTTGCTCTGAAACATTAATACCCATTGCGGTTACAAACATGTATGTCAGGCGCGGTGACTATTGCCAAAAATCTATATTAGTGGAGGCGTATGTTCAGCAATGGACCGCAAAAGGCTAACAGATGGAAGGATGTATGAAATCATTAAAATGTAGGCATGTCAGTGTCAGGACAGAAACTGAAGATTATTTCTATCAATACATAACAATCTCAAAACGCCTGCGGTCATCCCGCAGGGCTGCGGGCTGTTCTGTGAAGGAAACAGGTTCTGCTGCAAAGTATTAAAACTGTAACCATAAGTAAGTTACTAAGGTAATCCTTGATTACATGGTTTATAACACACTCAAGCAGCTATAGATTCGTGTGCTGCTATCCATCGTGAAACACTTACAAAAATTGTGTGTTATACCACATTCAAACAGGATTTTATAGGAATTAATCTATACTAATATTATAAAGCTGAAGACTTTGTTTGTTTGTTTGAACGCGATAATCTCAGGAACTACTGGTCTGATTTGAAAAATTCTTTCGGTGATAGATAGCCCATTTATCGAGGAAGGCTATATATCATCGTCGAAACACACGCGAGGCGCAGCTAGTTTTAATATAAGTAGCTCCTAACACATTAAAAAAATTATAAATTACTAAACGCAAGAGACATGTTGGAAAGATTAACAGAAAGCAAGATAAAACTGTGACTAGAGTACGTGGAAATGCGTATTCACGATTTCCATTGAAACTAAGCCTATACAAATATTGTTTTTTTTCTACAGGTAACTCAACAAGTGCCTGCAACAGCGCAGCCCATCCAACAAATACCGGTAAGTTTACTTGACACCATAAATGTCATTTGGGAAAGATAATTTGTATCATAATCCTTTCTCAATAAATAAAGGTCGATTGTGTACGTATTCTCAATTTTCTCATACACAAACTTTTTTTAACGGTGAAGTAGATTTTCGACATTTTTTTGTGATAACTTATATGTTAAATTGACTTGGAACTAGTTATATATATATATATATATTTTTTAAATTTTTACAAAAAAAAAAATATGAACGCAACGTTTAGCCGGTATGCTAGTATACTTAATACAAAATACCATTAACTCAGGTCCAAATCCAGCAACAACAAGTCCCGACGGCGGTGGTGGCGCCGGTGCAGCAGCAGCAAACGCCTCAGCCGCAACCGCAGCAACCGCCGCAACAGCAACCGCAGCAACCGATGCAACAGACGCCACTGTTGCCGCGAAGAGGGTTGTCGCTTACGGTGAGCATTATTTTATATCACCTAACATTTGATTTAGTGAGACCCTAGATCTTTGATTTATAGGTCTACTGCGTACATCATCGTATACCCATTACTCTCCTATTGATAGATACGGGTGTCCTGTCAGAGTTTGGGCGTAGTCCAATGAGTTGGCCGAGTGCGAATTGGTAGGCTGTATGTTCATCATTGATAATCACCAGTTCGTTAAAAAACCTAATTATTAGTTTTAAGGAACTCTCAGGAATAGTGGTTTCCCCACGTTGTTTTCGTTCGCCGTATAAGCAAGTGATAATCTATACTTCTATACCAATATTATAAAGTAGATGAGTTTGTTTGTTTGGTTGAACGCGCTAATCTAAATCTCAGGAACTACTGGTTCGAATTGAAAAAATATTTTTGTGATGAATAGTACATGTATTGAGGAAGGATATAGGCGTTATTTTTGTTTGTATATATTGTTTTTCTTATGTAGTAGGGGGTGAAAAACGCGGCGCTAGTATTGGCATAAACCACCAGTAGGCGTTGGCCTCTGTCTAGCAGTGGACCTAATATGCTGGTGGATGGATATATCTATGATTTTTCTTTAAAAAATCGTAACAATAATTCCGTGGTGTGCTTTGATTACGAATTGCTATTTTTTGTATTGTTTACAGCGTGAACAAATGCTTGAAGCACAGGACATGTTCAGAAATGCCAACCGGGTCACGAGGCCGGAGAAGGCGCTTATACTGGGCTTCATGGCTGGTTCTAGAGGTGAGCATTTTTTATACTGGTAGATAAATTAAACATAACGCTTTCTACACTCATAGCCCCACATTAAGATTTTCTCCTGTGTCGTGGGTGCCATAGACACACAAAGACGAATACACTAATACGAACCCGGAACCCACTGCGTGTCAGACCTGTATGGTGACCGCTTCACCACGTGGGTTGTCAATTGGTGATAGAACGCGTATGGTTCGACAGGGGAGGTACCACCGCCACACATATCTAATGTGAAGCACCTCACGCAATAACGTGAGGTGGAAGAGTGTGATTGCCGGCTGACCGGCTGGTAAACCTGATTATTAGCGTAGCGATCGCCTCACCGCGTGTATTTTTGCGCCATCTGTTATATATTGTTGGAACTATTAAGTATCACAAAACTAAGCGGGCTGTGGTGTTCGTTCGACTCATTGCGGGGTACTGTTTGTAGATGGCATTATTTTCATTATGCTATATATATATTTAAACCCTGTCGCAATCTTGTCTTTTATGTAGTACAATATGCAATATTGTACTTGTACGAACATGATGTTAAACTTCTGCCAGGCGTCCCATGACGGCAATTTTTTTCATACACTATATTTGAAAATTGCACTGTATTTTCATCACACCATATTTTTCCAGACAACCCCTGTCCGAACCTGGGCAACATAGTGACCATAAAGCTATCGGAGAACATCGAAAACGTCCTACAATCGGACGACACATACCTCACTATGCTCTCCGAGATGCACTTCCAGATGAACTACAACAACGGTCAATGGACACGTCTCAAGAAGTACAAACACATAGACGGCATGGTTCCTCAGAAGATACCTCCCGGGTCCACTGTGATACCGGCCAGCACCCAGCAACCGGTGGTGTCTATAGCCAACCAGAGTGTCAGTTAAGATTGGTGGAAATCTAGAACAAGACTTTGTTGTGTTGTGTCGCGAGTGACAGAATTCGTTAATTGTGTATGGATAAAGGAGTGCAGTGTTTCCGTTGATTCTACAGTTAGGCTACTCGCACAACTGGCAATATTTAGTGTCAATGGTAAGGCAAAAATCAAATATTTATTTGTAGACAGCAAAGTGGCTTATTGTATCGCGATTTTTTAGGTAAAACTTCTTTACGTACGCTTGTGAATGCATGACAAGAGCGTTACGAAAAGTGTTATCGGGCGAGCCGAACGGAAGTTGAGAAGTTGATATGAAGTTAATAAAGGTTGAAAGAGAGTTACGTTTTTTACTGTTACGATGAATGGTTCAATAAATACTATGCAGCCTTGACAATAAGTTGATGAAGAAGTGTTTAAAAAAAATAGTTCACATTTTATTTTTTAATTCCTTGGATGGCTATGTCATTTCTCAGTCATTGATGACAAGTCTATTGTATATGTAAAATCTTAAATGTAATTTCAATGTTAAAAATGTTGTTATCTGATGTTATGAAAGTGAAATAATATTCAATTTCATATCCCTACAAACAGTAGAGGACACATCTATTCAAAATTTTAAGCTGTCTATGATAACAAATTTGTCAGTTACTGTGTATGCCAGTGTGCGAGCTGCCTTACGCGTTATACCGATAGTGTTGCGACTGTGCGGTCGTCCTTATGGATATTATTGTTTTGCGTTGAAAGATTGTGGTATTGTTAAAGATTTTATATATAGGATTTATATTTCCAAACGCATTGCTATGTACATTTTTGTGCTATATGAAGACTTGACAAACGAGATATTGTGTCTACATTTAACTAGAATATGAAATAAGGTTCACTGACAAACAAAAATAGGTATTTATGTCTTGAGACTGGAGACAGTTGTTAACGAATTAAATGTTGTTCTATGTTGAAACTTATTTCATTTGTGTGTGTATGTGGTACTCTATGTCGCTGCTTGTATTGAATAATAACACAAGACAAAAACGCCTATTTTAAAGGAGAGCCAGTTAAAATTAGTCAATCCGCTCTGAAAAACAGAGAGGATTGACTAATTCTAAATCTTTTTAATTAATGAAGTTAAAATTATGAAAATAAATTAAAAGTTGAAAATCACAGTTGAGTTGAAGTAAGAAAACTTTTTGGGTAAAACTGTATCTTTAATTTTAAAATTTTTGACTATCGGATTGTGCGGTTATTTATGTTAAACAGCCATGTATGGAACTCAGTATGAAGTATATATCACCGGGCCGGAGAGAAAGTAGCTAGCCAGCGACCACTGATTTTCAGAAGCGGTTAGTGTCTATGAAGACAAAAGGAGTACATTATTTCTGATAATAAGGCAGGAAACCTTTTATTTCAGCACCATAACTTGAATTTTATAAATGAACTATGTTGGTATCACAAGGTATTAATTCAGGTAGCCATTTTTTTATATTTTCTATTTGTTGACCTCACTATGTTTCCACATTATTTTAATTAAATACTCTATCAGTTAAACCAAGGTACAGCCGAACACAAGTAATGTGCCGAGCTACTCAGTGCATCTCTAGGTATGATCCTTTTTATTTCTTACTTTGGATACTTTTGGGTACTGGTCCCCTTACAAATGGGGGAGGTCAAAAGGCGGCTCCATCGTACTTACTTATCGTAAATGAAAGAGGACTATTTTCATGTTTGTTTCACTTTTTGTATGTTGCTTAAACAAGTGTGCGTCAGTTGCTTTTAATTATTACATGAAAAAAAAATCTTTTTTTAATGAAATATTGAGTTTTCTATTTTGTCATGCATATCACATGCGTCTTAATTACTTCTTTTATAAAATCTTTATAACTAATGATTCTAGAGAGGGATTAACTCTGTCATTCAAAGAACAACGAAATATATTTAAACACATACATTTATAGGAACAATTTGTTTTTCGAAAATTTCAGATAACCCATAAATGACGTCATATTTGGACGTCAGCCGTACTGGACATAGAATACTGAGCTAAGGTGATAACCTTAGCTCAGTATTCTATGCATGATAATGCATTGTCATTAAAACCAAACGTATATAGGTAATTTCTACTTTATGTGTTTGGAGAGAACTAGTTTAAAATTCAGCAGCAAGATTAGACTGTCATATACAAACAAATTAACAAGTTAAATAAAAGCTTGTAAATTTGTGAAATGCGATATCACAGAAACATAAATAAGCCTCTCTTTAAAAAGGTTACTCCTTCAGTACTGGCCTGAGGAAAGTTTTAGGATGAAACAAGATTCAATTATAATGTCCCATAGCTTGTCCCTTTAGTTCTAGTTGTGCATATGCGTGCAATTATGGAATTAAGAAGATCTTGACACTATTAACTTTATGTCTAATTTGTCTATTTTATTGACCAATGAGGCGTCCTCTGGGACTTGGCGCTTGGAACGGCTGCTTCGTTCGACCTATAGTAGGGTCGGCTCTATACCTCTTTATACCCTCTTAAATATTATGAAAATTTGACCCCCCTCTCCCCTTAAATTGTGTTATGTGGTCAATGGAACGTGCCTAAAATCCTTAGAGGCGTGAAACTGTATTGTATGATCTCATAGTGCTATTGTGTTAAGGACTTCATAGTATAATTTGTGCCAAAATTTTCGGGTGGTAATTGTATTGGATAACTAAGCATGTTTGCTCAGTTTGTTAAGGTGTAGGAGAAACTATTCGGCCATTTAATACGTTGAAAGTTTAGTATGATCGACAGACATGTTATTATTTATATGTATTATTTTTAGAAATGCAACTTATTGACTTATACGTACCAGTATAGACATATATGTCTCTTATTATAATTATACTGTTATTATATGCTTGGAATTTGTTTTTTTCCCGACTGGGAAACGTAAAGGAATTTATAACAGAACATGAAAATGAACAAATAAATTATGATTTAAAAAATATTGTTATTTGTTCAAAAACAATGTTTTTCGTATTATGTTTCTCATTCCCATGTAGAGAACGATTGAAGGTTTATGTATGTTTATACATATGCGAAAAAGTCAATTTGCATTTCTTTTATTTTTTTTGAAACAAGTTATAAAGTTATGCATCCGGTATCCGATATTATATGACTATCAGAGATAAATAAATCAGTAAGCCGGATGCTGGACGGTAACTGGATGTATGCAACTAATAAAAAATGTCCGGTCAGATATCGGAATCGGATAGACTTGACACCGGATAGTATTTGGATGTTTGGTAATATTTATTATTTAAAAACTTTAACCAGATATCTGGATTTATTGGGCTATTCCTGTTATTATCATAAGTGCAAAAGATGCGTGAAAACGGCTAATGTTTTGTTTCATAATTGCTTGTTTCTGTCACAACCTAAAAATAACTTAATTTTGTTTAAAATAAAATACAAAAACATTTGAAATGGCTTATGTCATGAAATGTTATTGGTTTGAGCTTTGTTTAAGACCTATTTCTGGTTTAAAATGATTACTTCAGCTCTGTTGCAATTAAGCCTTCTTAAACCAGATATGTATGAGTTAGAGAAATACATTATGTAAGTTCGGTTTGTCTGAGATGTCCAATCTATATGATTTTCCTTGTCACTCAATTTGAACATTGTTAGAAGTAAATATTAATTTAAGGCTAAGAACTCACAGTGCGGTTTTCAAAGCGATTGCAAGTGACTGATTTATTTCAAAAGTTATGATACGGCGATTTAGTGCGTTTTTGTGACCGCCGTGAAATTGTCACCTACCTTTACCTACATCTACATATTCTACGAACATTGCGGTTATCATGAAAACCACTCAGTGAGTTCTCAACCTAATTCAGGCCACGAACAGCCTTCAAAATATGCTTCACCGAATATGCCGTTATAATATACAATAAGACTAAGAAAAATAATATATTATATTGCTGTTAAAATTGTAATAGATATAGACAATAAAATTAATTATTTTCGTTACACTCGATCGTTTTTTAAAATAACATTTTTTTTTTCAATAACATTTCTACAGTTGGCAGTATTGCAGTAACTAGTATTTATAAAGAAATAGATTTTATATCTGATAGTTAAAAAAATTGTATAAAATATTATGTACATACAGTTAACGAGGTAATGAAAATTTTGTTGCTTGAAAAGGCGTAGCTTTTGTTTGAAAAATTGAACCAAAATAAATATCGACAGTTAATTAATAAACGCTCTAAAATATTATGAATTTGAACACAAAAATATTGTATATTAAGCTAATACATTAATTTGAAATGTGGGCTATTTGTATTTTGAAAATGTTTTTGTGCCCCTCGTGAAAACTGGTATAAATCAGATCTTTGGTCAATTGACTATCTATATCAAAGTTGTTAGGAAGACTGGAGTCTTCCGAAAGATCTGTAACATACTATTTAACAAATACGTTAATTTGACTAGAATGTTATACGGATATAAGTCTGATTTTACTAGGGCAACATATTTATCTATTACGATAATTACATCGTCAGTTTAAACATTTCTTTTTTTTCAGATATACTTCGCATATGAAACTCTTAACAATAAAAATATGGTCTTGAACACTTTTTGATGCAAAGTTTTGGTGATGTTTGTATACCGACAAAATTAACTGTCATGTAAGCCTGATCACATATATTTATATTATCAAATTTAAAAACAACAATAAACATTACTTTTTATTTTTGTTACTTTTCATCGGAATTAAATTCAATCTAATCAAAGTATGAACCAAATCGTATTAGTCTCCATTTATCTACTTAGGAGAACGAGTTTCCTTTACTTGTCAATCGGTCCCAGTGGACATGTTATTTTCTTGGCGATTCGCGTGTTGGCGATTGCATCGATATAAATTTATAAGAAATAAAATGAAACTGATAAAGTTTATTCTATTAGGTGAATGTAAACTCAAAATTGTTTTGTTTTAATATTACTCTAGAACATTTGATTTATAAACGGTAGAATTAACTAATTGACAGGAGACTGATAGGTGATGGTATATGAGAAAATAGGTAATTTTCATTTTGTAAAATGTGTTTAGAAATTAGGAATCTGCCGCAATTGTGTTTTTGTTTACCTAAATTTGTAAATGTTCTGTTTGAATCTAAGAGTGCTCGTGCTTTGTGTGTTTGGGTAAATGATTTTAAAATTAAAATTAAAAATCGCTAATTTATTATATAAAAATATAATGTGGATTTTTTTATTGGCACTGTCATCAATGCCTCATCATATAAATAATATTTACACAATAGTCATAGAAAATAAAGAAAATATTGCCGCTATGATTGAATAATAACACAAAATATAAAAAGCTTATTTTACCCTTGTAAAATACTGATAAAAATTAAACATTGCTTTTATGTTTGTCTTTTTTATGAATTTAGTTCAAATATTCATATAAAATAGGTCATATAAACAGTGAAGTCAGAACACCAAGTTTTCAATTTTTAAATAATAAAATTAAGATACAACTGTGTCTGATAAATTTTGCATTGTGTCGTTATTCATGCAAAATAGTGATATCTTTCTATTTTAAAAAAAGAGTATACCCAAACGCTCATCGTACATTCTGTAAATAAAAATTCTGTTTTCCTTCTATATAAATATGTAGGTAATGTATAGATTAAATTGGATCGTGTTCATTCATTAGTACAGTAGGGTGCAATGAGAATATTATGTACCTACCCACATATAATGATGTTTGATATGTTGAAATTAGTATGAAAATATGTATTGAAATTGTATTCCTAGACTCAATAAAGCCTCGTTTATATCTACAGACAACGAACGTGGCAGACTCGTGCCGTACGAGACATAATAGTATCCTTCTATATATTTTGTACTAATGTATCTACACCTACCGTAAATGTACCGCATAGATACGGGCCGTACATGTCAAAATATTGAAAATAATTGAATCGATTGTTATTGAAACAAAAAACTCGCCCGCTTAAACTGAAAAGAGTACGACGTACTACTAAGTAGTCCTAATTATGCAATATAATATTAAAATGGGAATTATAATATATTATAGGGTGCATGCAGCACGCGGTGACGAATGTAGTTATGGTAGATTGTAATGTTTGTTTGTCACTGCAGGAGTTTTTATTTTATTGTAGTTTATTTAATTTGACGCTTTTAAAAGTTTACTCAAAATAGTCATATATGTCACATGTTCGAATCCTTCAAGCTGTTCGCGATGGAGTGTTACAAAGAAATAGACATACAAACATTCGGTCAAAAAACTTAGCCTCCTGACGCTATCCTGTCAAAATATGATTTAAGTCTACGGCACGTTCGATCTCTGTAGATGTAAGTGAATCATAATGTATGGTATAAATGCAGACGAATGTAGAGGTCGTTTTATTACGTCTCTACTTTAGAGCAGAAGGGATGGTATGACCACACGACGTAACAAGAGGTAATGGCGACCTATTAAATATTTAAGCGTGATACATCATTATGTACTTCTAAGGGCTTTCAAATATGTTTATCTTGACTGTAACGCTGTGGAAAGTCAGATTGACATCATAACATGAATAATGTAACACGATACTTGCATGGTGAGGAACAAGATTATCGTGACTAAATCATTGCAGCTAAAATCAGCTGAATTGATTGAGAACCCGCCTCTCTCTTCTAACACTAAATTCAAAGCGGTCATAAAGTTTTCTGACACTATGTTTCCTTTAAAAAGTTCATTGCTTGACATAGTCCCCCTAATTAAGGGTATTTGTCAATAGTCACCGCACCTGGCATGCGTGATTGGTGACCGCGTGAGTGATGTTACTGCTGACACGAATAAGTCATGATCATAAGTATTTCATAGTTTTCTGTCTTTAGTGCAATTACTACGAGTTTATTACGCTTCCTCAAAACAGTAATTATTTACGCTTTCGCCCATAGCTGCAAAATACATTGCTAGGTATGGCCGGAAACGAAAACATAAACTATTATCGTTTTTTTTGAGGAATGATAATTAACTCATGCTAAGGTTCTAATGCACAGTTCTAGTGTTCATGTATGTGCCTATGTATCAAATCAGTGTCTTTGTAAACATTCTTAGTTGATAATAATGATCAGACTACTATCATGAATCTATAATCGAATCGAATTACAAAGAGATACAAAAGCTTTCCTCGATATGAAATAAATTAATTGATATTTTTTCACCTAACGCTTACATATATCTAAATATGTTGTAACACCTTCATACTATCTAAAAATATTGTAATAAAGACTTGATCCAGATGTAGCTGATATAAAAAAATATAGAAAATTTATAGGGTCCATTGTCAAAACCACATTATACATTAATTAATATTTATATATTTATATTAATATATACAGCTTGAAGTGTACTGGGCGTCGATTTAATAGACATCGGTACTCGAAGCATTCCACCTTAGTTCACGAGTACCAAAGCGTTGAGTCCAACCTTTGTTCTTAGAATATAAAAAATATACAGAATCACCACGTCATGTGAATGCAATTTCATTTTAGTTGTCACATCATTTTATCGAAGTTAATATTTAATTTTGTTTATAGATACTGTATTATTTATGTTTATAGTCACTCTAGATATATGATGACTTTGGAATATAGTGACAGTCTCGCCATCGTCGTTTCGGTAAGACGATATTGTTGAATTAATAAATAAATTAATTAATTATTTGCATGAGTCTTCTGCATTTTTATATTCTAAGCGTTTGTCAACAATCTTTATATGGGCCGTTCACCAACCACGGGATTGTATACACGTGGGTATCTGATTTGTATAGGTACCATTTACTATCGTTTTATAGATATTCCTGTCACGCATGTTACATGCAAGCAGGTCGTAAATAGAACACAGCTTGTTATCCCACGCGTGTGAACGTAGGCCCGCGTGACAGGAAAAAGGCAATAAATGTTATGTTGTGACAACTTAACCCCCGGACTTACACGATTATGCATTAATTACTGTAAAAAGAAAAGATTTTTTTAAACATGAGTCTTGCAAAATGATTTCTATTTAGTATTTACGTTAGTTTTACGTTTGTTGTACGATGTTTTTCTATAGATATTTAATATTCACCATGTATATAGTAGATAGTACAAAAATATTAAACGAAAACAAGTATTTGAAAATGAATTTGTTTTATTAACCTTCTCATTATACCTTAATATATACAATATTATGCATACATAATATATGGATAATGTTATGTTAACTGTCTGGCCGGATTTACATAATAGTTCCTTCCAGACGCTTTCTGTATGAATCTACTAATGGTAGGCATCTGAATGTAACTGAAAAGAAGCGATATTTATAAAGATTGTGTATAACCGTGAATTTTTATACAGAAGTAGCCGTTCTAATCATTTAATCTTTGATATATAATTTTTGGTAATAAAATGTTGTTATAAATAATTTGGAACGTACCAATTAACCGATGATATAAATTTAGACTAATGCGAGTATTATCACGAGATTGATACATTTTGATATGTAATGGGTACTCGCAGATACGGTATTAAATTTTTTTATTGCCGATTTTTTTTTTATATGATTGAAGTAGCAGACGAGCATGCAGTCCACTTGATGGTAAGTGGCCACTGTCGCCCATGGACATCTGTAAGCATCTTCATGCATAACAGGGGTTCTATCTGAAGTCAACGTATTCGTGACGTTGCTACTACCGAGGACTTCGATGGTTGCCTCATTAAAATGACCCGGCAACCACGCCCTTCAATCGAAACGGAGGAACATCTTCATGCTAGAAATAGTTGTAGCGGTGGTTCGACATCCCCGGTCGAACTATACTCGTTCTACTTTCCAAAATATATTTCAAGTTGCAATAATTATTCGCTTTCTACAGTCATACCCATGCGCTAGAATTTTCTTCTGTGTCGTGGGTACCATGGACCCACAAAGTCAAATATACAAATACCCAGACTCGGAACAAACTTTAAAGTCATCATTCAGATGTCTATCTGGCCGAGGAACAAACCCGCAACCCACTACGTGTCAGACCGGTTGGGTAACCGCTACGTCACGCGGGTCGTCAATAAAGGAAATAAAGACCGTATGTCGTGCGTGAGTGAGGTAATATTAAAATCGCTTACAAATTTTTAAATGTAATATTTGCTTATATTAATAACTGCGTTGGGGGCTAAAGACTTATTTTTTTTTTTAAAGTTAATAATAGTGTGTGTTTGTAAGGTTCTAGCCAGAAAGTCTCACCTGCCCTGTTTCAACCAGTTTCCGAGTTCCGAGAGAGTTGGGATATATCCCACTATACCAATAATTAACTATTTGTTCCGTTTGTCGTGAAAATAAATTATGATGTAAGTAAGATAATAAGATTTGAAAAAGGTTGTTAAAGTAAATCTTTAGCTCACCAAACAAAAAAGCGACCTCTGTGACGAAATTGATGAAACTCCAGATTCCATCGTCATTGAACCGGAAGAGAAAGTCCAGAATCGACACCACAAACCCGAGGACTATAAAGCCGAGAACATACCACAGATAGATTTGCAGGAGTAAAGCATTTTCCTAAAAATAAAAAACGGTATACATATAGGTACATGAAACTCACATATGAGGCGATCATCTCAGTCCTCGGGAGTAGCAACGCATCCGTGATCGACTTCAGATAGAACCCCTGTTGTATATGAAGTTGCTTACAGATGTCCATGGGCGGCAGTAACCACTTACCACGTTAGCTACTTTAATCTGATTAAAAAATTACTAGCTTATCACACGGCTCCGTCGGCTTCAGTCTCTTTTACCACGGAAATAAGCATCCAAAGTGTTAATTCAAATCATAAACTATCTGTGAGCCACAT
>MOOZ01001749.1:107509-118274 GCA_002930495.1 Cecropterus lyciades | reverse complement strand
TTTTTATACTTGAACCTGACGATAAGGCAGACGGGCCACCTGATGGAAAGTAGTCACCGTGTTTAGTGTTTAGTGTTTACAACATATCATCCTAGTATACCGACAATAAATGGACTTCAAATATCAATTTTAGCTTATCAATTATTTTAAATAAATTAACTTTTTTTAGTATAGAAGTAGCAAAGAAACATTCCCCTGAACGAGAAGTGACAACTGTAGCCCATAAACAACTACAGTCGACCCCAGATAGGTAAATAATCCTACTTGAAGTCCCTTACCGATGCATTTCCGTCCCTGAGAATTATATTGGAATGCCTCGTGTTACTTTTGAAAGTCTCCCTTACCAAATCCTTCAAACCAGAACAGAAGAGCTTAATTCTGCTGTTATTATGAAGAAATAGGTGTCGTGCTGGTTCCAAAGTCGAACCACAAAGAATTCTACATCCTTCAAACATATCATCTCGCTCACTTTCCGCTTGGAGAAAAATCCCATCCTTACGTAAACTTAACATTAAATTTAGTCAACTGGCTTAACATTGAACTTATTTTATCTTTACTTAAAGATTGTCTATATCTTTATTATTTGAATAACATTTTTTAAACCATGATTACACCGATGTCCAATTTGTTATTTAAACCTGATTGTTTATTTTTGTTATTTTATTTAAGTAATAACTTTTCATTATAATTACACCGACGAGGATACAGTCCCATATAAATTGAAAATTATAATGTCCTTTTCTCTGCGCAAATCGAAGGGTCACATTAGATCTGCATATAGCAACACATCCCATCAAAAACTTTTATCAGCGAAGTAACAAGCTTTGTAAAGCCGTTCTTACTGTTCACAATTTTGCCCTTAGTACGAGTTTTCACAAAAAAATCATTGTTTACGTTTTTATCTGTACATTGATATATACATTGCATGTATCGTAATCGAATCGAATCGAATATAATTCGAATGAAATTACTCGATTTTCTTCGAATTCGGGAACTTTCAAAAAATTCGAATTATTCGATTAGAGTTCCGAATCGAATGTTAATATTCGATTCGGAACGGATAGCGAATAAACCAACACTTTATCACCTGTACGTGTCCACAATAAATATGCTTTGACTTTGACTTTGACTTTGAAAATTCGTAAGTTCAGATTATTCGCAAAACCCTAATGGAAACGTTTATTTTACTAACATTATACACAAATTATGTGCTACAATGTCGCGGCGGGATACCGCTAAGTTTAGAGACTAGATCCCCACCTAGTTAAATAGTCAAGTTCACAGGCTTAACAATTTAAATATCTAGTAAATGAATAGATAGTCAATCGAATAAAGGGCCTGGTCAGGATTTAGTTAAGCGGTACCCCGCAGCCGCGACGTTGTAGCACAATTTTAACGGACAAATGTTATATTTCTCTAATTTAAATATAGGTGTAACTCGCTCAAATTTGATGGCTCATCTATTGATATTATTTTTTCTCTTTTTAAATGTTTGCTCACATATCTTTACAGCCTTAGGGGTTTTTATAAATTTTAATTTAATTTAATTCTATATTTTCAGTATTCCGATCATTTTATTTTTGCAAATATATACAATATACAGACATACTTTCATTTTTTAGTAAGGATTGTGTTTGTTATGTATTTTCATAAATATTCTCTTCCATCAACATTATCACTAAATAATAGTAGCATACGGATTCGTAACTGTTATAAATATTACATACGCTTAACACATCTGTTACGCCACACCCATATATTTACTGTTCAATGCATCGACACCCCACACAGTGGACCGTTTAATTTAATAGAATACACCACACGTCAAAAACATCGTGTGAAAACAAGTTTGCAATGGATTTGTGGTTTGGTGAAATGTTGCACGGAATATAGAAAGAATAGATGGAGTCATTTTATTGTTGAATGTTTAACTTTTGTACGTTCAGTACTTATTCAAAGTTTTAAGTAATTGATTCATTTAATTTTCATGGAATCTTTTATATGATTATATGAATAAGCAAATAAATAGATTATAAAAATTAATAATTAAAACGTTCTCTAAGAAAACTATCCTTATTAGTTTTTATTTCGTCGGGTTATTATTTAATTTGTACATTAAAACAAACACTTTCTACACTCATAGCCCCACAGTAGAATTTTCTTCTGTGTAGTGGGTGCCATGGACACACAAAGACAATACACAAACACCCAGACCCAGAACAGAAATCTAAACTCATCATTCAGATGTCTGTCTGGCCGGGGATCGAACCCAGGACCCACTGCGTGTCAGACCGGTATGGTGATCGCTCAGCCACGCGGGTCGATGATGATGATTAAGTTATGATATTAAAAACTTTGTAGTAGTCAAACTTATTATTTTGTTGCATTATACAATTTTATATGATAAAAAAACTTGTCACGAGAATAAATCTGGAAACCACAAACCTATATCTAAATAAGTCGAATCTGGAAGGGCAAAATCCAGGAGATTAGCAACAGCGTCCCCTGTATAACATTTACACCCACTGCCGTCACCGACAAGAAATCTAGGCGCGGTGACTATTGGCGTGTCTACACTCATTAGGGAAAGCCCATGTCCAGCAGTGGACTACAAAGGGCTGATAGATGGATGTGTACGTAGCAAATATGTTTATTAACGCTTTCTACTCACAGCCTCACACTATTGTTCTTTCCTGTGTATTTGGTGCCATGGACACATACAAATACGAAAACCGAAATAAATTCATCATTTAAATATCTATCTAGCCGGGGATCGAACCCGTAAACCGTGTCAGACCGGAATAGTGACCGCTCTGCCACGTGGGTCGTAAAACGTTTATATACTTGTATGCTTACTTGTGTTGAGAGTATTTGAATTTCATAAATTGAAAACTGGTTTGAAATCTCGTATACCGTATTTGAAAACCAATATTGACTTGAATGTAAAGCTAACGAGCTTCCATGTGGCACATATGGAGCCCCTCAGGCGGTTTCCTTCAAAGTTGCTGAACGAAGTTTGAAACTTTTCTTGTATGTAACTCTTGGAAAATTTTGAAGCAATTTTTTAGAAATTTTCTTACTCATACTTTAGTTGAAGCTACCAGTGTGTTATTTATTAATCTCGTAGCAAAAAGCAATAATAAATGATACAAGAATCATATATAAACGAACCAATTTCAATGTTATGATTATACGCAGAAAATAGAAAAATTAAAAATCTTTTTTTTCCTCAATATAAGATTGCAGCAGCCTTATCCAACACTAAATCTTTTATCTTAGTGAAAATTACCTCAAAATGAGTCAAACCGTTATCATTATTCTAAAAAATAAAAAAAAATATATTTTGACGTTTACAAATGATCATGAAATAATGAAAACATGAGGTTAATTTCAAATTTCACAAAAAAACTTCACAGATCAAACTAATTAAACGAATAATTAATTCTAATCAGATCTTTCTCCTTATTAGGTCCTATTTGAATAAAAATGTTCATGCCATCTATGGGACGGTAACATAAACAGTTTGTGAAGTTGTAATGTTGTTGCAAGCCCCCCTACAGATGTCGCTACTGTTAACAGATCTTACTAGAATTTGTACTCATAAGTTCTTATAAAATACAATCATTATAAACCAATTATGAAACTTATTGTTTTATGTAGAATGTTTTATGTTCAAAATATTTTTTATGTGTTACAATTTATGTGTTTTAGTGTGTAATCTTACTCATATAATGAATGCAAAAGTGCGTGAGGATGTATGTGTATTTGATACTTTTTCATGCATAACTACTGGTCGGATTTCGTTGAAATTTGGACAACATATAGTTTATGGCCTAGATTAACATTTACGATACACATTACTATATTAGACGTGACAAAAGCAGAACGAAGCTGTTGGAATAACCAAGCATAATATAAGCCTAAGTCTTTCGAGTGAATTCGCAGGGATAACATTGAATTCAGCTCCTGGCCATTGTCTACTCAGGAAGGACTCCACTCATACATCAAAATCAATCAGAAAAAAAATCAAATATTAAAAATATCAAAGATTCTTTATAGAATTGTTTATGACACCTTAGTATAGACACTATTTTTCAATGCAGAAGTTACTCAATTCGAGTGATAATACTTACATCGACCTAGATATTCGATACTCCCTATTTTCCCCGAATGGGAATTTTCTGTAAGGATACGTAAAATCGAAACATCAAATAAATTTTTAAGCAAAAAGTACAATTTATATAATAGTCTATGGAGCTACACTACAGTGACTAATAAAACCTTCAAAAAAGGTTACCCGGCGGTGCCGAGTAATGTGGGATTTTTATCGCAGTAAAACTCCCCCAGTAGACTGCTGGGCCTACCGCGCCGTCTGGTCTTTACGACGATACGCAAACACAGATACTGCCGTCCTTCCCAGGGTTGCTTGGCTAAATGGTTAGAAATCCCACTCTTGCTATCCACATCCATGGAAGCCCCCTTTTAGTCACCTCTTACGATAGGCAAGACATATAGTAGCCCAATTCTAATGCCAGAACTGCAAGGACGACTCGTTCTATCACCTGCTTATGTCAGAATACAGTTAGTAAAGGCTACTGAGTGAAGGCAGATATAAAAATTTTATTAACCTGCTTGAAACCAAGTTAACTGACATACTTATATAAACTAGCTACGACCATCGTAGCATCGTAAGCGTAGCAAAATCGTAGCAAACTCGAACGTTCTCAAGGTAACGCTAGTTTTCATTCAATTCCTATGCTTTGTGTAAACACCGTAGCATCATCTCCGTAGCAGATTCTCGTGTAGCACCCGCTACACAGCTAGATTTGTAACATGATTTTAGTAGTAGTAGATTAATGAAAGTATTGTGGATGTAATTTTCCTTTTTTTGTAACCAACTTCACAATCAACAGAGGTTTTAACTGAAGTTAATTAAAGTTTCGTTGTCAGTCCTAAGGATTAAGATGGTTGCCTCATTCAGGTCAACCGGCATTCACACCCAACAAAACGCATGAACGTATGAACATTAGAAATAGTTGTGACATTTATTAAGTGTTATTATCATAATTTGTATGGATTTAAAATGTTATGTTAAGGTTAGCATTTATACTCTTAAACTATATATGTAAGTATTCATTATAAATTATATTTTTATTTTAAGTTATATAATACAATACGATGATAACTGTACTAAGACAATAATAACCTCAATAATAACCTGAGCAATTGAAGATTCTATTAATATAGCAATAAAAAAGGCCTCCCTAAATAAGAAACCATCTGAAAGTCACGTTTGTTTGTAACGAATTAGTACTTGATTTCGTGTTATACATCAAACTCAAGAAGGCGTTGGTAGCATAATTAAAATAATTAAGAGTCTTCTAGTAATTTTCGCTTGAAAACAATTGCTTTTTACGTCACGACCGTTACCTCGACGCCAGTCCGTCTATGTTTTCAGTCGATGCTGGGACAATAGATGACGATACAAATAACAAAATTTAAAAATAACAAAGTTACTTCAATCTCAACCTTATATACTATTCAATTAGGCATAAGTCCACGCAAATAACTGTCGTATAGTTGTTTTAAGTTAGCTCGATTGAATTTAGACTTTAACGCGTATACACTATGAAGTGATTTGGGGAAATAGTGGGGTTGTTCTCGATGTGTGCCAGGAACGCCGCGCAGTCGCCTTCGAACGCCGTCAGTCTTCTCGGCGGCGCCACTGCCACAGTCGTGTTAAGGGTACTTCCAATTGAACCCCAGTCAGTGATCTCAGTCAATTGTGTGATTCAACCTCAGTCAATTTCAGCCTTCCATTTAATGCGTAGCTCGTTCGCTCTGTGTATAGCTACAGTTAATATTGTTACTACTTAGTCAAATAGTATTTATAGCGTAATGTGTACGGCTGTATGAAGCCGGCAACGTCAGCGGCGCTGAACCTTCCCGTAGCGTGTATTACGTAACGGTTCCGGGCAAAATCGATATCCTGGGCGTATAAATAGCGATCAAAGGTTGAGAACAGCTGGCCGCTCGCCAGCCACTATGCAGCCCTCGGTAAGTTTGCGCAATTTATCTTAATATACATTTTTTGACAGTTTCTATCTAAATTGACTGTCATCATCATCAATCTAAAATGGAGTTATTGAAACTGAAGGTTCTGTAAATATATAATTGCCTTTGTACTTCTCTCACAGTAATACAAAGTATCTCGTTTACAGTCCAAGTAACTAATACGTATTATCTCTAATCTTTCGACTTGGCGAGAATCCAATTCAAAAGATAGACGGTTTTAATTAAGGTATTTAATCAAGGAGAAAACGAGCAACTTTTTGGGAACGCTAGGGTCCATCGATCAATTTAATTGAATTTAATGTGCTTTTTCATTAGAAGTATAAAATAAACGAAAGTTTTATAACCATTAATAATGAAATTTAATCAAGATAATCCTTAAATGTTTGAAAATTTACGCATATTATATCGTTACGCAACCAAAAGTGGATTTTTTAAATATCATGTCTGTTTTTAGTAATCCAATACTGACATTTTATATAATTTATCAGTTAACATTTTTAATGAAATAACTCTCCGCACCCAATCGGGCTTAAATAACACCACTCCCTCTCATCCCGCAGATTTCATAGTAGACGAATATGGAAGTAAATTCTTGGCTTAACAGAAATCATCCTGCATTTATTATGTTCCTATGATCACCTCAACATCTACGTCTAAATCTCATTTATACATAAGCACTAAATTTAAAGGCGTGAGAATTCTTTATGGTTCGACTCCCGAGACAACACGTCCTAACATATTTCTGTTTTATAAGAGCTGTGTTAAGCGCTACCGTGTTCTGGTTTGATGGGTGTGGTAAAGGAGACATACTTATTAGAGGCGTTCGTGGCCGACTTCAGGTAGGAAGATCATTTTTTTTCCAGATTGAAGTAGCAAACAAGCATGCAGTCCACCTGATGGCACGCGTTGACTGCCGCCCATGACATTTGTATGCAAGTTTATCTAAAACGGGTTTCATGTTGAGTCGATCACAGATGCGTTACTGCTCCCTAAGATAGTCGCCTTATTTATGAGTGAGCCGGTAACCACATCTTTCCATCGAAACGCAAGAACTGCTTGTAGGGTGAAGTTTAACTACTCCCCGGTCTAACTATACTGGTTCTACCACCTGGTAAACGTACTATATCAGGGGTATGATAACAAATGTATAGGGCGTCAGTAGCGTTACCATTAGAACTTACCATCAGAACTACAGGCTCGCTTGCTACTTAAATATTTTTCTGTCGTGTTATCGCTGTAAGGGTATAATGAGACTAAGAATAATATTTGTGACTGTCAGTCACAGATATGTGACAGTAATATTCAGTCGACTGTAAGGGTGTTTTTCTACGGGAGATATGCGAGGTCGAAGCTAAAATATGAAGTGAAGCTAAGAAAGTATGTGCTATGAAAATGCAGTAGCTACACTGACTCTATCCTTAGCTCGCCTCCGTATCTTCAAACTTAGCTCGCCTCCGTAGCTCCAATCTTTTACTCACATACCTCCGTATAAATCATAGCTTTGTTTTTATACGGAGTTTTAAACCGATTTCTAAAACCTCTTAAGTCTGACAATTACTATGCTGAAAACCGCATCAAAATCGGTTCAGCCAAACGCCAGATAATCTCGCACAAACATACATATGAAGTCTGTTAAAAAGAAACAATTATATTGGGCCTATTGGTCACATATCCAGACTTAGCTACCTCACACGTGTTAGGTCGAAAAACACCCTCACAGTTTAAAGAACATTATTTTTAAAAATATCAATAATTTATGTAAGATATGTAATATGATAGAATTGCGTTGAGTGACTATTTTGTTTATTATATGGAAGTAGCAAACGAGCATGTAATCCACCTGATGGTAAGTGGTCCACTGATGATCAAGGATATCTGTAATCAACCGCATATAAGATCAGTCTTACCAGAGGTTAGCCACATTGTTACCCCTGAACTAAGTTGGACTAAGCTGGACCGCCTCGGATAAGTTTATCTCTCTTACCACACCGTTCAGAGCAGAACTATTGTTATAAGCCATAAATAGATGTGGCGGTGGTGCTTCCAGAGTCGGACCACAAAGAATTATACTACCTTGCGGATATAATATCATGTTATACTTATTTATATAGTTGGAAGGTTACACGGCCATCGGCCAGTAGTTCACGCGATTAGCTCTACGACCTTGAGCCCTTCTTCCATTTACATAATCCCATTCACGGCTTTGGATGGCAAATTAATTTATACCGATAAGCAATCTTCAATAAAACTCGTTTGAAGGTTGTAGGAACGTTCTTCCGCAGAGGCAACGCATCCAGCGTTGCTACCAACCTTAGGTATGACTCGTCTTATCTGCCATTAATTACTGATCTCCATAGATGGCAGTCAGTCAATGTATATTAGAACTCGTTTGAAGGTTGAAGAGCGTTCATGCTCAGGGGTAGGAACGCAACTGTAGCCAATCTCAAGTAAGACTGGTCTTATCTAGGGTTGATTACAGATGTATAGGTAGCAGTGGTATCTTACCATCAGCTGAACTGCATGCTCATCTGCTACTCTAATATTATATATCGCTTTGAAAGGTGTTTCATTTAAGGAGAATCGGCAAAGTAACTCTATAACGGACATCTTTTCCATAAAAAAAATCTTCGAAAACTTTACTTAACACTAATATAGCACGTACCTATATCACTAATATAGCACATATCTTTAGCCGACTTCCCCAAAAAAGAGGTTATCTATTTTACTTATATTTCTTTATGATTGAAGTTATTAGTTATAAAATGCAACTTTCTATAGCGCGTAGCAAAACCGTAGCAAAGTATGTAGGCAATATTTTCACGCATATTGCTCAAATACAATATATTAATATTACGTTAACGTTGAGTTTAGATAACCTTATCTACGGTCATATTTCTCTGATAAAATTATATCTAGATATTATTATATTAAGATAGTACAAGTGCCCACTTCAATAGCGTTCTCTTTTAAGATAAATCAGAGATATCTAAGCTGACGAATGGTCTCGTGAAGGAGAGTAAAAAACGATAAATTCCGTAAATATTATTATAAAAATTAATAGCCCGACTGCTTGTACTGAATATAGGAAAATAAGTACATACTACAATTATGACAAATACGTGTATTACAATAGAAATTAAAATATAAGCTACTGCAGGCAGACAAATATTACAGAGAATCTACCATAGTTCATTTGTCACCGTGTGGGGAACCGTATCTTATATATAAAATTCTCGTGTCCGAATGTTAGTGACCTTACTCCTCCGAAACGGCTTTAACGATTTTTACCAAATTCTGGAATTTTTTTTTGTTTTTATTTATACTTAATATTATAAAGCTGAAGTGTTTGTTTGTTTGAACGCGCTAATCTCAGGAACTACTGGCCCGATTTGAAAAATTCTTTCACTGTTAGATAGCCCATTTATCGAGGAAGGCTATAGGCTATTTATCATCACGCTAAGACCAACAGAAGCGGAGCACCAATGAAAAATGTTTCAAAATCGGGGCTTCTTTTTCTAATGAGAGCTTCCGCTGCATGCGCTGCGTAAACGGTTAAAGTTTCGTAAAAAATATGTATGACAGAGTCTCCTTTAAAAGTTAAAAAAAAGTCAGCGACAGCATATATATGTCTATCTTTTCAGGTAAACTCACTGTACCCTTTTATATTCTAACCAAATTTCTTCCAAAATAATCCATTATTAGCGAAGTTGTTTTTATAAATATAATATTTATTCTTATCCAAATAAATACATAAATTAGTTTTCTTTGTAGTAACTAATACGCGGGTGACACCGTTGGGCGCAGCTAGTTTTTCTATAATGTGGCATAAGAAAATACATACAACCCTAAAATTTTACCCTTTTATCACCAACCCTTTTATCACCTTTTTATTTTTAATAGCCATATTAGTAATTTAATCATTTAGATGGAAAAACAACGTTTGTCGTGTCAGCAAGTAATATATAATAATTTCTATCATATTATATGTCATGGCTATAAACAGTCAGTTGTTTATGATTTATTTAATTGTAAGATGAAGCCATCGATAAGGTGGTAGGACTCCTAGTGGTTCGACTCCGGAAGCACTACCGCCACACCTATTTCTGCCTAATAAAAGCTGAGTTACATTGCTGTGTTCCGGTCTGATGTTTGTGGTAATGGAGATATACTTATCCGAGGCGTTCCAACTTATTCCTCAGGGATAGTAACGCATCTGTGGCTAACCTCAGGTAAGACTCTGATCATATCTGGGGTTGATTGCAGATGTCTGTGGGCGGCTGGAGCCACTTACCCTCAGGTGGACTGCATTTGATTTGCACAGTTGATTTGCTACTTTTATATTGTTAAAAAAAGAGATCATGCAGTCCATCTGGCAAGTGAAAATGCCGCCCGTGGACATAAAACATATTGTCGATATATACATACTTTGAGCATAAAAGCAAGCTTCTGCCAAACACAATAACTAAATCATACTATAGGTCGGACAGCACAAGTAATATTATAAGGCAAGAAAATGGGTATCCATTACACAAGTATTCATTTCAGAGCGAGCTGAAATATTTTCTATAATAGGTCGAGACTGCCAAGTATCTCATTATGTAAGATTTTCTGTACGAGTATTTTTATCGTCAACCAAATGCTAGTATTTTGACCTGAAAATATGACTGAAAGGTGTCCTAAATATACAACG
>MOOZ01001749.1:49339-59519 GCA_002930495.1 Cecropterus lyciades | reverse complement strand
AAGTATTTCAAGTATCAATAAACAATAGAATTTCCTAGTGTAGCATTTGCCATGAGGGCTCATTTACACCGGGTCTGTCTTCAGCAAACTAATCTACCAAAAGGGGCGTACTACTTCGTTTTACATCATATACTTTGACAAGCAATTTCGAACTTGCCGACACCTTTTTTCAGTCGAAACCAAAACGTTTATTGATTTATGAAACCCGAATCACTGGAACTTAGAAATTTACAGATTTATAAGCATTTTATTCAAGAGGGTTACGTTAAACCAAATATTATAGTTATTAACTAATTTGAAATAAACAAAGGATTAAAACAAAACAGCTGAACCCTACCTGAAAATAACAGTTTACGAATGTATGCTTCGGTTGGCAGAAAATTAATGTTTACTCTGGATTGGTACAAGACTTAAGTGAACAAGCAGTTCCTCACGACCTGGTGTCAATGAGCCCTAACACACGCACCACATAAACACAGCATCAAAGATTTTAGTATCGTAGGACATCGGGTAGTACACGTCTGTCACTCACAACTTAAGCCATTTTTTATTACAAGTCCATAAATTGGATCCAAAAGGTGCTGAAAAGTGCTAAATGTAAATCTTGAACAAAGCTGATAATTAGCTATTCTTTGCGATATAGACACACTCCTTCGATCTCGAATACATTTGTATTAAACTTACTAAATGTAATCGTTTTATATCGGAACCCCTTCAGAATCAATCTAGGATTCATAGAATAGATATGCAATTCAACATATTTCTATGTAGCTCTGTATGTTTCCACCTAATATAACATTTTATACAGTCTCGTTGGTAGATCAGTGTTACTTCACAGCATTACCTGTTAAATGTTAAGTCGATGTTTTTCCATGATTAGTATTAGGTGTTCATTCCTGTACGCCCGGCTCCGGGTCGTTATACACTATAATATAATTGTTAATTACTGTAAGTTTATGATGATGATGTTAAATAAAGAAAAAAATGTAATCTGATTCGTATTTCTAACCTAACCCCTTTTAAATCAATGATTTTGTCTCTCTGAAACTTATTACAATACTTCACGAATCCTCAATTGAAATGCAAATAAATTCACAAAACATTTTCCTACCTGAAGAAATCGATGCCATATCATTGAAAAGGGAAAAGTGAGTTGGTCATAAGGGCGTATGCCCTAAATCCTGGTTATAGAAAAAAAAAACAAAAGTGCATCCTCGTTTATTTTTATTTATTAATTTATAGTTAAGTGCAGTACATTGAACATACTCAGTTGGAGACAAAACAACAATGGTCTATTACTCAACAACACGGAAACAAAACCGGATTCACATATTTCACTAATAAATTGTTTTTACATGAGGAATATTGAGATCCATATTATCACAAGACGATAAAAAAATCTTGGTCGCAAATTCCAGTCACCTAGGTGTATTGTGAACTATGTTTTTTGTCCCCACTTGACTCACCCTCACTCGCAATCATACAAGATCTAATCATATTACATGTACAATTCCACTTATCAATATTACTCTACGAGTTATGTCGGAATGTGACACTCGCTTCTGATGCGCTCATGCATCTTTTTCGCCCTAAACTGTTCTATATACTTCCCTTTTTAATACAAAAATATCACCTACATCATTGCCCTACAGAAACAGTTGGAGGGCGGTACACAATTTGTGTAGATGGCGCCACCGTATATGCCAGTCTTCTATTACGAAGTGCCTAACCACGAGTATTATAGTATGAATTTACCACTACGAGCTTGTATCTCTGGAACGAAATGAAGCATCACAAAAGTACAAACGCATTTCTTTATACAAGTTTATTATACAGCTTTCATTGAACAAAACTAAAATTAACCGACATTAAAATTATCTGCAGTTCTAATTTATGTCGATAACGTCAGTTGGACACTGACATAATTACGACCTCATATCACCTGGCACATACAATGAATGCCATCTAGCGGTAAAATTACAAACCGCCACCTCCATTTCAAACGGGTGCCACACTCCGCCACGTTCCTTACAGGCAAACGAACATATTAGCGTGTTCTTAAAAAAATAACAGTTAAAATGAACACTGTCTCGTATTTACAATTATTATTCCTGTTGTATTTTAAAATATACGATACATATGTACCGATTTCCTCTGATACGGGTCGTCCGTTATAAATTTATATACAATTTGCGGGTCGAAAATGTCGTTAGGCGAGAAAAATTAAATTATTCACTAAAAAGTGGAGCCTATGTCCTATCGGGGGGCGGTCGACGCGTATCAGAGGAACGGAATCAAGTTTCTCTTACAATCTAAGCGATATTTTTTTGCGATTTTTTTCTTTACATTTTTTTCATTCAATACAGAAACCTATTTATATTAGTAATCAGTAGATTTTAATGAACATTTTAGCCAATATTCGCAACGAGATTTATGTCGAAAACATTTCAGCCGGGGTACAAATTATTTTGACATTCACATTCAACACATTTTAGGTATACGGTCGCATATCCCATAGGTCCGTCAAGCATTTTATCGTACACAAAAAGCTGAAACACCCCAGACATATCGCTAATCAATAAATTTAATAAACACTAGCTAATTAGGAAAAAACTAACATCGAAACTAATTAAATGTGAGAGCGATCTTACTGGACTCAACTCAACGGTCAATTCCGACACGAGCGTCGCATGTTAGACATACAATGAATTACGTTAAAATTCTGAATAGAAAATGCATTTCCAACTATCCGTGGACCCTATCGATACAATATTCATCTCATAACCCGACACGAAACGAACAGTACCAAAAAAATATAATACAATTAAAAAAAAAAACAATACAGTATCTCCTCATGTCTGCGTACGCAGAAAGTTAGTCACCGAGATATCCGTACACTCGTTAGACGCGCACGACGCGGTAGTCACGTTAGTTCACTACGCCGACGTTAAATAAACGGCCTCCGCACTAGAAAGAGAAAGCATGTCCATCGTCCTTGTCTCGGCGGCCGAGCGGGGCCGAGCGCGGCCGAGCCCGGCCGAGCGGTCAACGCCGGCAGCGCAGTCCGCGCACACACACGCACCCACCACACACGCACACGCACACACGCCACGCTATCGCTGTTTCTTTACTATCGGACTGCTCGAGTCTGCCGAACGTCGAAATCTCTTTCACTGGAAAAACAAAATGCATTTCATTAGTTATTTAATTTTTTTTTCATTTCTAAAATACAGCTAATAATAATAGTTACTGGTAAAAACTTAAATGGGTCAGAAAAGGATATGGAAGAGAGGTATACGGGTGAAAATGTCTTACCTAGAAAATATATATTACTATAAATTAACCACGCCCCGTAATAATAAACTACGTGCAATATTACGATTTATGACAAATTTCTACGCACTCATACGTCTAATTAATACTTCCAGGTAATACTGCAAATACGACTTCAATATAATAAATCTACCACAAATAATGTAAAATTGAACAATTACCATCATGTTAATAGAACTGCACAGTCAAGATATTAAAGAAGTATGTTATATAATTCATAGGTTTTATTTATAATCAATTTTTACAAAATTCACATCTCAAACTCGACACATTACCGTGTTTTTATATCTAACCTACAACAACACAAACACATTTTATAATTTATGCAGTTTTTGTAATTAAATATTTATCCTCGGCGGTCTTAGGTTAGTGAAGGATAGAAATTACAATATCATTAATAAAAACCTTTTAAACCTTATTATATAAAAATTTACATACAAAATTGCTATCATATACACAATCTAATCTCACTCGTACTAACCTATTAAGTAGTAAAAATTCAACTAAAATTTATGCTATTAAATAATCAAACATACCCATAGAATTATTACCATATTATTTTAAATCGTTGTATTTTGCAAAGTATCATATTTATGACATTTAATTATGTTAAATTTATTAAAATTTATAACCCCCGACTAGTTTTTTAAAATTGATTTGACCTCAACTAAACCCAATATAAATAAAATAAGTAAGTCGCAAAATTCTAAAATTTACAATCATATTTCTAGGTCGAATAATGTATATCCTATATATCATAGATTTTAATATTAAAGTTAGGGCATTCCCTGCGTGAAGTGATATAGGGAAAGGGTTAAGATATAGCGGTCAGTTTTTTCTTGAGTTGACTGCCGGACTGGTGAGCCTTGACTGTCTGTTTGTTTGCTTGCGTGTCGGCTGCCGCGTGGACCGACTTCACCTAGAAAATACAGGATGATAGGGCGTGGAAAGGAAGTGGGTGTTTTAAATAGGTTATAAAGATGACATATTAAAATTAAGGGTAATTTTTAAAGGTGATCTTCATCTCCTTGTGATCCGGGTATTGTAAGGACAGGATGGCCACATTGTCTTACTAAACACATTTGGTCATGTGTGGACGGATATAATTATCAGTTCATAGTTGCATGGTGCGTAACTTTTGTATATGGACACGAGAGAACTGTGTGAGTCATGTCTGTAAAGAAATGCATGCGAGTGAGTAGGTAGTAGGGTGCTCGCTTATGTCGAGTATATTTGTGTGTATGCGCGAGCATTTATTCTAGGTCTCGATCATAATAGATGTGCTGGTGAGCGATGCAGTAGCTGGCGTTGTGGGGATATACGTGCAGGATGTTCGGTTGTGCGGTAATGGAGAGTCGGTTTTGGTGTGCGGTGTATGTTTATGAGGTGACAAATGGGACGCGTGCGAGTGCGAGAGTACGATTGCGGTGTATATTGCGTCATAGCGACCGGATACATGCAAGTTAATGTGCACATGACGGCCGGAGGTCTCGAGGCTCACCTCGTTGTTGGGCGGCGGCTGCGGCGGCTGCTGCGCGGCGCGGCGCTGCACGGAGGGCGAGCGNNNNCGGTCGGGCTGCGCGCCGCCCGCCTCCATGTTGTGCTGCTTGCGTTGCCGCAGGATCGTCCAGTCGAACGTGTAGTCGTACTGGTAGTTCATCGTGCGGAACAGGATGCGGAACAGCTGCGAACGCACGAGGGAAATGAACATGGAATCCTATACGCCGCGTGCGGTCGCATTTAGCCAACGCAACGGGGAACGTAGTACGGGTTCGATGGGAGGTCGCATACCCGAATTTAATTTATTGACATTGAAATGAGGTCAACTTTTAGGGACAGAATATTTTATTGAAAATAGATTAAATTAGTTTATACTTTAAATAATATAAATATCTACAGCTTTCATATCGAAACAGTTTTGTTACATAACTATTATTTTTCAAAAATTATCGAAAGTACTTTTTTTTATCTTACCCAAAATGGATTTAGAGGCGATGTAAATGTGCCAAAACGTGTTATCGTGTAAGTTACATGACATCACTTAAGAAAAACAACATAGCAATTTTATATTCAAAGTTGTAGTGTAATAAAAATGTAACAAACTGCAAATAATTAACTTATTTGATAATTTCATTTTTCACAAACCCATCCATTCTATGAACATCAAATAGACTTACAACTTTCATTGCTCAAAATGCCATAAAAACATACCTGTCTAAGATACATGTAATCTGGTCCCTCGTCGAACGTAAGACCGCGGCAGTAATTTAAATACATCGCAAACTCAGCCGGGAATCCCTACGGAAAGAAAACGACAAACACATTAATAAATTACCTCCAAACACTACAAGAAACAAATCTTTCATGATATACATGTTATTATATTGACCTTATTTTCAGACATCTGTGACGTCACACGCAAACCGTGGCCATCTCATGTGGGATGATATGATACTTCTATATTTCTAGCCTACAATAAATCGTCATTCATACAAAACAAATATACAACAAATAGTAAAACATTTGGTCATAGATTTAAGTGACTTCAAAGATATTCCACAAGATGTCGCTACTGAGACGTAAATAGCATCAAATTTAATTAATTCACACTAAGGATTATAATACAGCTTAAAAATACTAATATAGTTATTCAATATAATATGGGAATTTCTTAGTATTGTTTTTTTTAGAATATAAAAATCCCAGATGAAATTAAAGAGTAGTAATTAGTAATAATGAAAGGAAATAAAGGTAAAAAATGCGATGAAAGCCATTTCCATAAATCATAGTGCCAGCGCATATCATCGGATTGACATAATATAGAGTATTCTATGAACAAAATGTCAAATTTTACAGTGGAACAAAAATACCTGGCCAGGTTGTAACCATTCTCAACATCCAATTGTTCTTTTAAAATGAAGCTAGTGTCCCGATTCCTAACATATCGTACGGTAAGAAGAAAAGGAACCTAATGCGAAATTTGCATTTTGTGGAAATAGCAGAATTATGTTCACAATATGGAGAGTTTCTTAAAGGGCACAGGTATTAAAGAGACGTAAGATTAATGTTTGTTCTTTTCTACCACGAAATGGACACTTTTGAATTCGTTAGACGATTGATTATAAGGAGGAGTTTTGAGGATCTTACTAAAATTTCCGAAATGTTCGGTCCCCCTCGTTCCCACTGTGCAATATAATTCAGACCAAAATAGATATTGCACCTACACCCTTTTAGTATTGGCACAATAATCTTCAATTTAAATCATTTATGTGCTCTCTGCGTCATCATTTCAGGAAAATGTACTAATCACCATTAAGAATAAATAAAGATAGTAAGATTGTGTGTTCACAATACTTACCTTGCACAGCACTTCAACCGGAGTGGACATCTTCTTCTCGCTGATTCTCTCGTACTTCTGTTTCTTTGTGATCGCTTTCAGCCCTTGCCAGGGCAGGGATCCCCTGTGAATAATTTAAAATTACCATATTAAAAATGGCATTTTGCCAAGACCTATTTGGGTCAATTGATTGAGTATGAGTAATATATTGAACTAAATAATGAGTCATTCAATCAATTGGATTTTTAGGAGTATGTTACTATGCAAAAAGGGTGGGGTAAAGCCCCCTGACCTACTCCAATTAAGACAGGGGTCGTCTGAGGGGGTCATATAGTGATGCGTTGTTGCACCTGATAACTAAGTTAGAACACTTTTTATTAGATTATCTGCCTTGCAATATCTGCCTTTACAGTTGATTTACACCATTGATATAAGACATAAATAAGTGGCACTGCCGAAATTTTAACAAGGGTTCTTCCACTTAATTAAGCAAAAAAAAAATGTTTCTTTCCATCCATATTCGAACACCAAGACCCAAAGAATAAAAAGTAGTATTGTGGTTATACTTCGTTGGCACCACCGCCACACCTTTTCTGCCTACCTAACAACAGTGTTAACCGCTGCAAGTATTCTGCTTTGAAGGGCGTAATAAAGTTGACATACTTATATTGGACGACAGTACCTACTTTCCACCAAGTAGATGCGTTTAACAGACTGACGTAGCAAACGGGCATGCAGTCCAACTGTTGGTAAGTGGTTGCTACCGCCCATGTACATCTGTAAGCAACTTCATATAGAACAGAGGTTCTACCAGAAGTCGATCACAGATACGTGTTACTACTCCCGAAGATTAAGATGGTCGTAGCATATACATATAATTGTAACGGCAACCACAATCTTCCACCGAAACGCAAGAAATGTTTCATACTAGAAATAGGTGTGGCGGTGGTACTTCCCCGGTCGAACTACACTGGTTCTACCACCTGTGACTGCCTGTAAGATGCATGCTTGTTTGCTACTTCTTAACATAAAAATCCAGACCAATACATCTAGATTAATAATTCTGAAAATCGGATTCGCATGCTCTTTGTGCGGCAGACCGGCACATTGATCATTGCGAAACACGAAGTCATTGTCATTGCCAGCAACAATTGCCCCAGTTTACGCAAAACATATGAGCACACAGCGATAGTTCGCACATCTCACGTACGTATCAACCACATTGTTTATTTTCTAACATCCGCGACGTCACCAGTACATGATAATATAACGCGGTGATTCATAAAAATTCCGTGACTCATACTGAGTACTATCTATCTACCTACAGCAACCTGTTTAATTCAACATCGTGCTACATTAATATAATGTATAACTCGTATGTGCGCTTTAGAAATATATATCGCTAGATTTGACGGTGAAGGAAAACTTCGCGAGGAAACTTACACTTTTAATAAATCTTTAATAAAAATACGGTCCTCCGTCACCTTCCTGAACCAGAGTTCGAAGTAATCAAGATAGTCTCTTGATAATAATCACTAAAAATATCTATCATGAATACACATATTTATTCGATAATTTATCAGACAGACAGATTTATATGTAATTCACGTGAAACTGGCATTACTTTAGCACATTTTACATTTTGTTACTATTATTATAAAGCAAAAAATAGATATTAATCTGGTAAAATCCAATAAACTATAGTGAGAGAATTTTTTTCTTGAGATAAGTCGTCATACGTTACCTACTGTCATATTAGTAGGAGGAATTTACGGCCAAAATATCGAAATAAACACAAATTTAATTTACCTGTCCTTAGCGAGCGTAAACAAGTTTCGACCATGTTCACCTGATTAGGCATTAAATATTAATTAGTGACTCGTTTTGTAAACTCAATAATACGCATTCATAAATAATATTATAACAATACATAAAAAATATGAATAACATAGAAATTTAATGTATTTATTAGCAAATATCAATAGGGTTGTATTGTTGAGAATTCAGTTTCTATGGCCACCATATCACCTCAGTAAAACATGACTGTCTATATAATTATGGAGGCTTGTCTGAGCTCACAGCATGCAATATTGGCAGTGGTTGTCAGTTGGATGGGTGTCCGCTAGTGGTGGTTAATTTTCTACATTCTTCCGTGCTTCGGAGAAGATTAAGGTATATTATAGTTGGATAGGCGTCTTAAACTTATGTTATACCAACTCGCATTGAAGAAATATGGTGAAGTATTCTCTAGGTCTTCTCCAGTTACGGAGTAACTCGACGCACATAAAAAAAATATTTAAAGCCAACTAGCCATCCAGACAGTTTTTGGTGCAAACATGAACGTTAATATAACTTAAATTTCTAGCCATCCTTCAGTTCTTAATTGAGGGGAAAAATTGAGCCTTTAAACTTGATACTAACCCAGAAGTGGGATAAAAAAAACTCATGTTTCATGCATTTTTTCATCCCACAAAGTTGCTTACAACTTGAACCAATTTTATTTGTAATGCTTTTCTCAATTTCACCGGCCGATAAACGTGATCAGGCTACCAAATTCTCGAGTCTACTCGTTAACGGACCGACAGATGCGGAATCGACAAAAAAGAAACTGCCACTAACCGACATTTAAGGGGGTCAATGACGCGAGAGGTCGCGAGACATGCAAGTATACACTTTAAACATGTTTAAACATGTTATAGTGACCCGCTGTCTTTCGTTTAAATGGGTCTATAGTCAATTTTAAAATAACTGCCGTTTTCTAAGCTCGTTATGTGTCGTTATATGCGCGATATCAATACATAAAAACCTGTTTCTGTGTATGTTATCTAAATGTTTATCTAATTTTTTGTGTATTCCTGTATGGACTTGTCTAAGAAACGGTTGAAGATATTTCATATTAATTAATAGACGCGCGATTACATAAATCACAGAAACATCTTAGATCTAACCTAAAAATATAGCATATGGAGAAGAAAAATTGCTACACCAAATCTCAATGAATTTGCCACCGATCTTACACCGTATTTACACATGTGTGCTCGTCATTCAACGAATTGTTCTACAAGATATTCGTCAGACTTTGTCACGAATGACGGTGTGTACATTCGAACAGAGTAAACACTAGTTCGCCTCGTCACTCTATTCCTTTAATCCGTTCCAAAAAAAAAAACCGTTCCTGACGCTAACGCCACGAGCGGCAAGACGAATCACCGAGTGACGAACGAGCGTTTACACATTCGTGCTCGTGCGTGTACTCATCATTCGCCTCGTTACTCGCGCGAACGTGAACAATACTTTGTAAAGGATATATGTTCCACATATTTTTTGCACATGTCAAGCGGTTTCACCTAATGAAAAGAGAATATACAGCAGCCATTTGTTATAAAGGTACCGTAATGTAGCAGTGTGTTAATGAATACAAATTTAGTGATAAGACCGCCTGTAGTTCCTTTCATTATGTCTATCTTTTTATCTATCATTTGGCGGGTAAATCGATACAAAACATATTTT
>MOOZ01001749.1:17113-34325 GCA_002930495.1 Cecropterus lyciades | reverse complement strand
TAGATACTCAAATACACGTAAATATTATATCGATTCTGCGACCTTACATTGCGTAGGAGCTGTCCTTGTACAGATAGTAAATGACAGCGAAGAGTAATCACGTACCTACATATCAAGATCTACGCACCTGATTTACTATTTTACTACCAAAATATCGACTCTACTTAGAAAAGGACCACTTCATTTCAAGGAAAGATTAAAAGTATACGTTCAGGAGACAGGCAGAAGCGCTGTTATGTAAGATTACATTTTCACAAGGACTTTTTTGGATAGAGCTATCCAGCACAATTGTATATAATGTCCTGATTGGCTTAAAAAATTGCGATATATAAGAAAGAACGTAAAAGTGAGAAAATCATCCGAATGTACAGGCTAGGCATGTCTATCTGATGGATTTATTCCAACAAACTTGTCCACCAAACCTGTTAGATGGTCTTAACTTTCTTCGAAACTGCCTCCATCAGTAAAAAGAAAAAATCATTTGACTTACTTATATATGAGGCAGTCCTCTACAATAGTGACAACCCATCTGTAAATTACTTTCACGAAATTGCTTACAAATGTATTTACATTTGACCATTTGGTCAATATTGAACCATTTATCACTATATAAAAATGCCGAGTACCTTTGCTCCTTTGCTATTTCTAAACATTTCTTTTTCTTTTATAGTATAGAAGTAGCAAACGAGCATGCAGCCCACCTGATGGTAAGTGGCCACTGCCGCCGATGGACACCCGTAATCAACCCTAGGTAAGATCCAAATCTCACCTAAGTTTAGCCACAGATGCGTTGCTACCCCTGAGGACTAAGATGGAATGCCTCGGAAAAGTATGTCTCTCTTACCACACCCTTCAGATCAGAACACAACAGCGCATAACACTGCCTTTATTAGGCAGAAATAGGTGTGGCGGTGGTGCTTCCGGAGTCAAACCACAAAGAGTTCTACAACCTTCAAAAAAATTTATTGGTTTTTATAAAAACTCACCTTATATGTGGTATGCCGATGCCCCCTTGGAGCATTTTATACACTCTGCTCTCATATAGAAGCTGAGGGTGCCGCGCCTTCGTCGATTCAACCTTCACTGCTACCTCCTGCAAACAAATAATACCATTTAAAACTCTTATCACTTATCAAGCAAACAAACGAGGAAAGAGATCAAATGGAGGGATACTCTAGTCCCTATGATATAGAAAACTTAGTACAAAAAATTTTAAATATTAGTGACTAAAGTTATAGTAATTATTTTGTTATGTTTTAACAGTGGCAGTAATGTATTTAGGATTTACGCATGGAGCTGATGCCAATACGCTAATAAAATATTGGGGTTGTTTTAATGACACTTTGTAAAGTTACATTTTTTACATGTTTACATGTTTCCTTGTTATATTTTGGTTCGTTGGCAAATAAACATGCAAAAAGTGAAGTTCATTTGTCACCTCTATTATGAAAAATTGAGGCTTCTTAAAGACAGTTGCGTTAGATTTTGAGAGAGAGAAAAATCTGTTTCTAGGCAAGACATATTTGTATACTTATCATTGTGTATGTTGCCTGAATGAATGATTACATATTGTCTATCAGGGAACATTTATGGAAGTGTGAAATTATAAAGGTCAACATTTTACCAATATTCATTGTATATCTGAAACATATTTATTCTTTTTAAGTCTTAATCTGTTAGAAGTATTATTACTAATTTTGAACCTGACAAGTTGTAAGTACCTTAGGACAATACAGTATAAATACATTTCTTTTTCTTTTTACACAATAAAAATTCTGCTCCAAAAATTAATAGTGAACATACTTTGTTAAGTTTACATAATTTGACTTCCCCTACATCTGATGTGGCTATGAATAACCCAAGTATATTTAGAAACCCATCTAATGCATCAAGCGCATACAGGTATTTTAAATCTGTAATGTAATTTATTTACTGTATATTTTGTTTTATTTTTTTTGCTACACACTGCTTATTTGCTAATACTCTTACAATGTAGTACAATTAGATATATGGAATTATGCTAGTTACTACTGTGCTTTTATATAACACCTATGTACAAAAATATATATAAATACTATTACACTGCAGTGTCTTCGTTTTGATTTTATTTAAGTTTAGAATAACTCTGTCATTTACAAATACATGAAGGAAAGAGATCATGAAGTGTTTGTAAGAGTCTAACTACTATAGATACCTAAAATAAAGGCTTTTTGTTTCTCTTATTTTACAGAGAATCTTATCTTTGTTTCATTGGTTAGATTAAATTCAGGAATAAATAACATTATGTATGTGTTGATGAAATACACATAATATAAAAATTACATTAAGTCCTATCTATATCTATACTTATAAAGACTTGTTCTATGAAGGCTGAGCCTAAAGCACTGGAAGTAGAAAAATAACATTTATACAGTGGGTTCAGTTCAGAGGGATAATGCCTCCTTAAGGAAGTTAAACAGGCATTGAATATTTGTTTGAAATCCTGACAATTTCAAAGCAATCATTATAAAAATCAAAATTTGGCTTTCTGGTAATTGATAATCTATTTCATTTTTGGATAGCAACCACTAAGAGGAAACCCTTAACCTAGTCTCAAGTATGTGCTCGTTTTATAATAGCATCTACAAGATAGTGGCAAGAATAATCTAAACCAATCATGTTATTATTTTAATTGTTGTCTATAATAGCAATTATTTCTACATGCATAATTTTATGATAATTCATGTTTTGTTTTCATGTTCTCGTTATTCTGATATAAACAAATGCTAGCTAGGTTTAAGATAAGTTATAAGAATATCGAAATAAGGTAATTAATGTAATACTAATAATTGAGCTCTGCAAAAACAAAGGCAAACATACTACATCAATTTGATTTTAATCCATATCCTATCAATAAAATGTATTGTGTAAATTAAAGAAAGATGTCTTATGGATTTATATTTTTTACATGTAAGAAATTTTGTAAAGACTAGCCTATATCAGAGGTAATTAATACAAAAAATAACCATCACTCCATACCACAATATATTATGTTACTGGGAACATATTAAATTGACATTAGGGCTTGGGTGAATATAATCATTACGAATTATTTTATTTATTTTTTATATATAATGTGGAAGTAGCAAAAGTATGCAGTCCACCTGATGGTAAGTGACCACTGCTGTCCATGGACCATGGATCTGTAATCAACCCCAGATAAGATCAGTCGTACATAAGGTTGATGCATTGCTACCCTGAAGGACTAAGTTGAAATGCGTCAGATAAGTATATCACCCTTACCAGACCCTTCAGACCAGAACACAGCAGGCATAACACTATTGTTATTAGGCAAATTACAGTAGTGTCATGTGCAATTTTTACAAATTAATTTAAAAGGAAAATGGGCAATATGCAGGAAATATGCTGTCAGACTAGTATACATACTGAGCAATGACACATATTGTATTATCAATAAATAGTTACATTTAATTATAGAATTGGTTTACCTATATGATTTTATAATGGTGTTATGTAAACATTGTTATATAAATACTAAGGAGAACTAGGTACGTTCCAATATCTTTTGTTTGTGTGTTTGGGATGTGTTGATTTTGCTTTGATGTGATGTACTTATGATAATGTAGACATCTTTATAAAGACTAACACTACACTAACATCTGCCTTGTAACAGCTCATACGTTTCGTGAAAAGCTTTGAGATGGTGGTTAAGTAGACATGGCTAAGAAGTGCCTCGCAAAGTTCCAGCTTTGTTTTAGGTAACAATGTCAATTACATTGTTACCTAAAACAAAGCTGAATAACAAACTTCAAATTAGACACCTATAGCTTGTAAATAGAAGATATTCAATGATTGTGTTCCCTTAAAATAAGATGGGTGGACACCTATATAACCACTTTGTTATATCAAATACAAACAAAAGACTAATGTGTGTATTTGTAGTCTTTGTTGGTATTAGTGCAGATTGATTAGTGTGTGTGTATTGGAAATACTGAAAAATATGATGTGCAATAAAATACGTGACACGAATCAGCTGTGACGATAGTTTACGTGTTTGGTTCCTGTGTTAGTCCTTTGTAACTGATAATGTCTGTATGCAAACTTGTGACATAAATAAATTCACTACGCATTTTCCATTTGCGCAATCACATTAAATTAATTAGTACGAGACTTCTTACGAATAAAGATTAACTATATAAAGATAAAAAAAAAACTTTATTACAAAAATAAATGAAAATATCAAAATTAATGGATGTTACGACGGAGCTATGGTATTCGGAATATACATCGATTGGATATGTTTCGTTATTTCGTGTGAATACGCCCAGACCGCCATTTTCAAGCTCAAAAAACCCGAAATACCAAGACGACTCGACACAAGACAACGATAATGTTACCGATAATTTCTAAATAAAAACTTATTTATCATACAGTATTTACCTCTCCATCGTTAATATTTATAGCTAAAAAGATGTCCCCGAAGCTTCCACCGCCGATTTTACGGACAATGTTGTATCTTTCAGATATAATTATGTGTTTCCTGGCTATCAACATGCGTTCGAAGGTAGCCATTTTCTTTTGCCTTCATCACTCGCTGTCACTAAAATTATATAGAGACCATCGCTCCGAGTAAAACTAACACAACACGTTCTTAATTTAACGTCTATAAATGTTTAAAAACACAATGTGTCGTAGAAACACTACGAAAAACCACGGAAATTCATTTTATTGCGAAGTCTGGAAAGATGTCGTCAGCTTATTTTACGTGACGTCACAGTGGCAGTGATGCCAGCCTCAAAGTGCGAGAATATACCATATTCCACGATTGAATTCTACCATATAGTAGAATATATTAAAATTAAATAGTTTATATTTAAAAATACGACTTACGATATTCTATAACACTTAGCACAAATAGGATTTATTTATCGACAATAATGGCTCAAAAATGTTAATTATATCAACTATTGTTATTGGTTGTACCAATCGACAGTAAAATAGTCGTTAAATATTTTACCAAGACTGTAAAAAAAAATATTTCTCTTGCAAAAAATAATATATATATTTCTATTGCAGCTTTTTTCTATTGTAATCTTGTTAAGGTTCTATTGTAATAGTATAAGTAGTAAGACATAAATAAAATATAATACAAATTAACTTAAAGACATTATCGATAACAATCGCCGTACCAGATCTTGTATGTTGACGATCGACGATTCGACTACTTTTCAGAGCTAGATACTATAATCAAGCCCGCACCCGTTTGAATGTTAGTCGCATCTACTTGTACACTCCTTACAGCAACTAAATGCCAAAAAAGTGAGTCTCAACTCTGACGCTCGACAGGAGTTTACTCCTTAAGTGCGATTATCTAAACAATAAAATTAAATTTAAATAAGTTTCAATTGTTGTAAACAGCGCCATCTATGCGACAGATGAAAAAGGGAAAAGGTGCGCACAATAGGTTGCGCACCAAAAACGTAACGAGGTCATTCGATCACTAGATTTTACTCCTCATATTTTTCTCATACACATTAGTGCACATTTCACATTAATAAATCGGTCATTGTAATGATAAAATAACTACAAAATTAACAATTACACTTATGATTCCCTACCACATATTATTCATATTATTACTGCAGTACAAATTTCCCTGAACTATACACGAATTCTCGAAAATAGGTATAGTATTCAAATGTGAGAAATTAATGAATATTTATTCCATCGCATGGGTTCTGGGAAAACTGGTAATATATCATGGCGAAGGCAAAAGGATTTATCTAATAGTGTGTATAGGTGGAAAATCAATGAGTAATCTTGATGAGTCATCAACATCAGTTAAGATTTCACTGATTTAATGAAATTCATAATTTTGTGTTCACTTCATCCACATGACAGTAGGTACATTCTTTTAAATAAATGTGCAATGCAAGCAATGATTACTTGAATTGAATGAGAAATTTATTTTCATTATAGATTTCTAAGCAATGTTACCTACGTCCTGTGTGACATATAGATCTAAAAAAGTTTCCTTCTCGCTAAAATAATATAGGACTTAAAATAAATGTAGGACTTTAAATAAAAGCTCACTTTAACAGCGTTGTTTTGTTGAGATGAAGGACCATTCATAGTTTACTAACTTAAAAATTTCATCATACATTGCAGCAATTTCCTATAGTGTCTAAGGGCATATTTATAAAGAATAATATTTTAATAATTTTCACATTATACCTATAAAGTTGTATGTAATGCTTTCAACTTTCACATAACAATTTTTTTAAACAATAGATTGAGTATAATAGCATAGAATCCTCCCGATACAAAGTGGCAACTGCTGCTCATGAACAACTGCCAAGCCCAAATAAGATTAGACCTCCTTCCAGACCTTAGTCCAGATATACAGACCTTAGTCTGTCACAGATGGGTTGCTACCCCTGAGGTCTAAGTTAGAATGTCTCTGAGGGGTGTCTCTCTTATACACCCTTCAAACTGGGACAAAGTAGTGGCAGCTTAACACATTAGCCAGCAATAGGTGTGGCAGGGGTAAGGGGTCATCCATAAATTACGTCACACGACAAGGCGTGACAAGGGGCGACACAGATCACGACACTTTCACAGATCAAATAAATGTGAGTATCAAAACTGCATTCATAATTTGAGAACTGTTTTTTTTTTTTTCAATTTAATGATTTCAATATGAATAATTTCAAAATGTGACATCATAATAGGAAGGAGGAGGGGGTCTCACACATGTGACCAGCTGTGACAAGGATGGGGGATGGGTCTGTAATGTAATTTATGGATAGCCCCTAATAGCATGCAGTAGAATCACTTATCATTAATTTAAATAATCTGCTGTGCTCAGTAATAATGATATCAATCTAATAGTGTTATATGTAGCGTCATAAATAAGTCTTGTACATTAATTAAATGCAACAATGTGCAGATTATTTTAGACTAATATTATCGCAGAATTGATTGAAGAAATTCTAAGACCCCATTGAGAGTACCCATAACATATGAAGATGTGCAAATGATGTAGATTTTAGCGCCCAATGTACACCACCATAAACGCAAGTACAATTATATTGTGAGGCCAAATTTCAATTTGTCTATAACAACTTACTGCCACGAATTTTAAACATCATTTACTATAAATTGAACAATGTTAAATGATTATTGTGACAATAGATTGTGGGACAAATAATATTGGACACCAAATAGGTATGATAATGTATTATTATATTATATTAGAAATTATTTAATGAGAATATTGTATTCTGTATGATTTTTTAATAATTTCTTTTTATCTCTTTTCATTTAATTATTCTTAACCAACTTAACACCCTTTAGGAGTTCGGGGGAAAATATATTAACAACACATTTATTCTATTTATTTTGATAAACAATAATATGCCCTCTATCTCATGTTTTTTCTGTGGCACCTACTGATATAATAGGGTAAAAAACCTATAAACAATAGTTCTCATTGGACTTCCACCAAACCAAGTAGCCTCCTTTTATTATATTAGTTGTAGGAATGTATGAAGTGTATTAACCTGGTATTTTATTCTATAAATTTTAAGTAGCAAATAAACATGCAGTCCATCTGATGGTAAATGGTCACTGCCACCCATGAACATAAGTTCTTCATAAAGAACAGGGGTTGTGTTTCAAGTAAATTGCAAATTTGTAGCAACTCCTAAGGACTAAGGTGGGCCACCTCATATGTACGTGAGCCAGCAACCACATCCATCTACTCAAACCCTACGGTTCGACCCTACTTGTTCTACCACCCAGCCCTGGATTTTCAATTTTTTTTTAGGGCTATAACTGAAAATAGTCGCCTTTTTGAATTTTCCACCCTCTTAAAGTACCGCCTGGGGCATAAGCCCTGGCTTGCCCCCCCTAGATCCAGCACCGACCACCTGACATGTTTATGATACATGGGTGCAAAATCCAAAATAATTTGTTATAAGCAAATAATGGTAGTAAGTTATGGGTAGTTAGAGTATAATAATACCCCTCTACAATATGACATATTATACTTTATGATGTTTTCACTAGTAACTTTCTATTGTTTTTCAATGTTAGAAAGGACAGTGCTGTTCACTGTCCTTTCTAAGTCCTTTAGGAGACTAGATTGCACTATCAAATGAAATTTCATACTTATAAAACAATCTAAAGTATGTGTAGGAATTGTAAATATGAAATAATATTTGGAATATATGTTATAAGTCATTAAACCTTAAACGAAAAAATTGTGATCTACAATTACTTACTAGGACCACAGAATTTATATAGGGAAATCACATTATCACCTGTTTTCCAAATGTATAACAGAAAAAAGATATAATTATGTGTCATGGTCCCAAGTCACCCACTGCATATTAAATATAAATATTTCTGGTTGCATACATAAATGCATATATATATTTTTTTATTATTATTATTTTTTTATCAGACTGAAGTAGCAAACGAGCATGCAGTCCGTCTGATGGTAAGTGGTTACTGTCGCCCATGGACATCTGTAAGCAACTCCATATAGAATAGGGGTTCTATCTGAAGTCGATCACAGATGCGTTGCTACTCCCGAGGACTGAGATGGTTGCCTTATATATAAGTGAGCCGTCAACCACACTCTCCCAGCGAAACGTAAGAAATACTTCACGCTAGAAATAAGTGTGGTTGTGGTCGAACTACACTGGTACCACCAGGTAAATATTCAAAATCAATCAATTTCATTTCATCATTGATTAGAATTGGAATTGTAGTATTAACACAAATAAAATTAAGCTATGATAGTAGATTTAACATTAATCATAACTTAAGTAGATTTAAAATTATGTTATTTTTCTAAACAATCATCTAATATTGTTGAATTTACTCTTAACAGATTTCTGCATGCCCATCTGTCATAAGAATTAAAATGAATCAGTACACTGGGTATAACACATGAGATATCTGTCTATCTCACATTCCTATTACGAGTTTACTCAATCAATTGAGGTATTCAATTTATTCATTTTAATTTATTGATTATTTTTTTCAATCAACCAATTATACAAAAAGACCTCAAATTCACTTATCGATTCGAACAATTGTCAACAAACTAACATTATCAAAGTAATTAGTCCCATTGTAAATTATTCAATATACACATATATATATAATAAAATTTAATTTGTTATGAAAAAAATCTGTATATTAGATATGCCACAAATGAAGCGGTTTTTTTAATGAAGTAGGCTAATTAGAATATGCTAAACTAGCATCTGTTCAAAGTATTTGTGCACAAAAACATTTGACATATTGACACATTACGTTTAACCTACATGACATATTGTTATTTACAAAGTGAAAATAAACAAAGCAATCGAGTAATCTTCCCATACAACCACACGAGTAAAGATAAAGCAGGTAAAACAGCGAAGAACGAGTTACTTCGCGGAAATACGTCACAGATAACCATTCATGTTTTCATGTCTTACGTGAAATTTTCAAGGACAACCCGTCGTGACCTTATAATATATTTACGAGACCACTTGTACTATATAGGCGTATATTTTACCTCTCCAGACATAATGTTGATCGCTACATATATATCCCCGAAAGAACCCCCACCAATCAGTCTCAATATCTTGTATTTCCCCATGATTAATGTCTCCGAACCAGGCCGCAGAAACGACGACATGATTGCGCCTCTCAACAAACAAACACTATCACAAGCCAATCGGTCCCGCGCAACACGCGAAATATCACAAGATTACGTGTTTTTTTTTAATGAAAATTAATAAATCCACAAGTTTCACGACTACATTTTATGAACAACAACTGTCATAGCACAGGTGAGATAACAGATAATAAATATTGTCATTTGCGTTTAGTAAGATGCATGACTTCCAATCATTCATCTTAAAGAGTTCAATTCATGATAACGATATTATAAAACGTCAAAATGTCAACTAGTCATATATAATAATTAAAATATCATCACATTGCCTATTTCGCAGTTTAATGGATATAAATTCATACAATTTTAAATGAAGGTTGCGTAGTAAATATCTACATATAGTAGATCTATGTTTACTAAACGCTCGATACATAGTGTTGCCAGGTTTCTGTTCGTATAATTTTCTACCATTTGGTAATATTTCGTGCATGAGAGAAAAATGTAGTAAAACGCTAGTTTCACATTGCTAAATAATATGTTACTGCCGCATTATAAACCTTTCCTGTGGGCGGCAGTATTTAGGAAATGTGATGATTTGCTTAAACAAAAGAAAGTTATCTACACTCAGATTGACCTATAAAGCGCTGACTGCCGAGCACTTGATTAAATGCCCAACCTAATGCAATGCATGGGAAAATGAGGATAATATTCAATTAATTTTAGTTTATAATGAAGAAAAGTCGAAAAATACGGAAACAAAAATAAAAACACAGTACTATTGTTGGCGTATATCAATATTTGTAAATGTTGCTTTAACTTAAATTTATATATTTAAACAACTAAAATAAAATACAATAATTATATTTATATTTTTTATATTACATAAGTAAAATAAATGGTTAACTGCCATTATTTTCAAATATGACTTAATTATGTGCAATATATATAAAATTAATATTGATAAAATACTGTATATCAATTATTCTCCATGCTTTTTTTTCTCAGATAATATTTCTATGTATAAGAAATGTGTATTAATGATAAGATTCCTAAGAAAGATATGTTAAAACTTCAAATTTACATGATGTGAGTTAAGAATCTCCTTTCGATAAGACATGGAAAGCTGTACTTAACAAACAATCAATACTATCTTTTGGACATTACTTATATCTATGATTCTACAAACTTTTGGGACTTGTGACTTTCACACTATAGTTAAGATTGAGACGGTAGGACCTACCTTAATTTTAACTCTAAAATGGTAAGAGAGAAGTCAATTTTTTTGGCTCATTCACAGTATGGTTGTATTTTATAATGAAAAACTTTTAACACATTTTTTATTCCATTTTTGTATCATGAGCATGCTTTTCACCTACTTTTTCTATTCGATATTTGGACCTACCTCAATCTGAACTGTACTTTACAGGAAAGTTCAAGTTTTAGTTTCAAATGTTTTGGAACATTCTAGCAAATTAAAATTAAAATTTAACATGCAATTCACCTGATTATAATGGACATATGAAGACCTACCACAATCCTAACTGTAAAAATGGTTAGAGAAGCCTAGTTGAGGTAGGTCATGTTTTTTACAATATTCTTAACAACAAATGAACATGCAGTACACCTGATTATGATCAACATTGACATCTAAACAAATCTGTATAGAACAGAGGCTTACTAGCCTAAGCTGATCATGAAAGCATTGCCATACCTAATGACTAAGATTGTCACCTAATGTAAGACGGCCACCCTCTACACAAGTGTTAAGTGTAGAACTTTTGTATAAGGGGAGGGTGTTGTACCCTTTAGAATTTGATGATAAAACAAGGGTCTTTCGACAAAGAAAAATCAAAGTTACATTGTAAATGCGAGTTGTGAGTAGGAGTGAGGTAGTATGTGTGTATGTTACTATTTCTCTATTTATTACATGACAATGACAATGACATGGATTAATATGTGGGATACTCATTACAGTGATAAATTTAACCAAAACGGGTGGAGCCGCGGGAATAATCTAATAAGTAGTTAATAAGTTGCAGTCTCTGACCAAAGTCAAACACTGTTGAAAAAAGTCCTATTTATGAAATGTTCTCATGCCTACCACCCATTACTCTTCTGCTACATACTTAATATGAATGGGGAGGGTTTTACATGTAATTAAATTAAACAATTAATTACAGTGATAAATGGTATTTAGTACTAAAAATTACAATGTAACATCAGGAAGGAAGGGGAAGTCACCCAAATCTGACATGTGACAAGGACATAGTTGAAATGTTGCAGATATTACAGATATAAAAGCAATATTATTGGTCAGTATCTCTAGAACAGAAATCTATTATGCAAACCATAGTACTATTAAGAAATTTCGATAGTAACAATAAAACTATGTGGTCAGAAGTAGCTCTAGCTCCAGAAAGGTTTTTAAAAATGCGTGATGGAAATGTAAAAGTTTGTGAGAATGTATGTGTGTTTGTTACTCTTTCACGCTTAATCTACTGGTTGAATTTTGCTGAAATTTGGCACACAGATCATCTATTTATTTATTGATTTATTTTTATTGAACGCCAACATAATGCACATTAATACACTGCAAAGAAACAAAATAATACGTAAGGGGCTAGCCTAATGCCATTACAATTATAGGTGTAGACTGCATGCTGGATGTAGAAACAAAATCATTAAAGACAAATATACATTTTTGTTAACATAAAAAAGAAGAGGAAAGACACGTTATCCTAAATAAAGTTCAGTTCAAACAACTAATTTTCTCACTCCCATATTAGTTTATTTTTTTTTATCCAATTTAAAAGCGAACAAAAACAAGAACAAGAACATCTATATCACCTAGAACATCTATAAGGAACATTATAAGAACATCTATATATGACCTATATCATCTATGATCTATGACGAAATATTGAAATCAAAGGTAGCCTACAATTTGACCAGCTAAATAAGCTACATCCACGCAAAATTTCAAGTAAATCGGACCAGTGGCTCTTGCGTGATTGAGTAACAAACCGACTTTGTCACACACACACACACCCGCACGCACACGCACGCACGTACTCACACACACACACGCGCACAAGCACGCACACAAATATATACCCACTTACTCATATAAATATTATAATACTTTCAAGCAACACATGATGTAAGTAACTTGTACTATAAGTGCTATATGGGATAGTTGTCTAAAACTATTAAAATTGCGTAATGTACAGAACACTGATGATGTCCACGAGAACTACTGCCAACAAACTGCTTCGCAGCTTGGCAGGAATAAATGTAAATAATGCTGTACTTTTTAGATTAAAAATAAAAAAAATCACACAACAACTCATTTTTATATATTAGCATAGATATGCATTAACTCTACAGTTACTACTAACTACAAATAGAAAATGCATCATTGTATTCTAGTCTCAAATAGTCCTTTTATTAATTTCTAATTCACTTTCCACTAACAAAATTAAACTTTAGAATCAGCAGAAATGTTAGCAACAATATGATATGTAGCAAGTTCTATCGGCTTACATTTTTACCACATATGGTGTAATACCACACTTAAGATATCTGATTACTTCAAAGAGCTCTTGAGTTTATTACATTGAAATACTTACATGTAGGTGGATAATATATTTGCAAATATAACAAATTGTTGTGTTAATCTGTTGATTGAAAAATGGCTTACATTATCTAAGCCAAATTTATAATATAATATAATTATAATATCAATTAAACTCGTTAAGAAACAATTGGGTTTTAATGAAACCCCTTAACCAAATCTGTTGAGACTTTAACTTCAAAATCAATACCTTTCGTAAATGTAATATGGATTTTAACAAACGAGCATGCAGTCCATCCGATCATAAGTGGACAGTGCTGCTCACAGACATCTGTAAGCAACCCCCAAAATAACAAGATAAGATTAGAATCACCTGTGGTTGAAAACACATTGCTACCCTTGTGGACTATTTTAAAATGCCTCAGACAAGAATGTATCTTTTACCGTACACTTCAAACCAAATAACAGTGAGCATTGAGGTTTATAAGACAAAAATGGGTGTGGCATTGGTGCCCCTGAGTCAAACTAAAAATCGTTCTAGCACTTACCTAGCTTCGAAGAAATATGTCATGCCCTAGCACCTGATAGGGCATGACATATTTCTTCGAAATACAGTAGTCTTAAGTTTTTCAGCAAAATATAAATTGCATGAATATTTATATTGCACATATGTGGATAGTTACATTCTTTATTTTTATTTTATTCATTTATTTATAAGTTTTTGTACACGGTAACATTATAGTGATCACATGTTATAATAATACATAGTACAATATTCCTTTATTTTAATTATTCCCTCAAATCTTATCTCATTTTAAGAACAACCTGGGATAGTACTTATAATCTGTACCAGTAATGTCAAACAGAACTAGATCAGAAATGTGTATATAATGCAATCTTACTAACATTATAAATGTGAAAGTTTGTAACAAGTGTTTGTTACCCTGTCGTGCAAAAATTACTGGTGGGATATTGCTGAAATTAAGCACACAGATAATTTATGGATTAACACATGGGATACTTGTTATCATAGTAAACGTGACCGAAGCAGGCATAGCCACGGGAATAAGCTAATATATAACTCATTTGTTTACTGGTTATTATACATAAAGGCTCAGCTTATTTTAACTTATTTACACATGAACATAAATGAGGGAATACCACAAACAAGGTGTTATTAAATTAATGAGGAAACTGATGGAGTGTTTATTCATAACTCTTCCTATAACAGTTATTAGGTTACGCCCAAGAGTAGGTATCTCTCAAATCAAGTATTTCCTTGTTTTAAAACCTATTTACACATTTTTTAAAACGTCTATGATGTACTTACAGGTAATTAACTTTAGGTAAAACTCTAGGTACAGGTAAAGATGAGAAATAATCTTAGATTAGATTAACCTTAGATAGATCAGAACCTACATCATCAGGAGTTAGATATCAATAAAAACATTTTTTATGTAAAATGTCATAGCTAGCAAAACTAAATCTCTTTCAAATTACTAACAAATGTTTAGTAATAACTGTGATGAGTTAGGAAAAACTTCCCAGAGAGTCAGGACTCTAATAATGGTACAATTCTTTTAAACATGTTTAGGTTTTTCTTTTATATCTCTTATTTTATGAATAAACTAACAACTACCACTAATACTTCCCACATGCATGCTTTATAACTCTCCTAGTCACGTGAAGGGAAGCTATTTCATTTAATAATGGCTCAGTCATAGAAAACTCATGTGTAATCTCCCTTCCACGAGAGCTATTTATAAACTAAATTATGTAGCGAATATGACTCGTGTCGCGCCTACATTGTAATATATTTAAATGAACAAAGGATAAGTGTTATCCTTGAGCAAATGCCTCCAAAACTATGTCGAAAAGTTTCACAATCCCATCTATGAAGCGACCTCTTTTCAAAGTCAATATTCGTGTCAACATGACAATCCCTTGTTTCGTGAAATATCTCGTTTATAATATCAACTTACCTCTCCATTGGCGATGTTTATCCCCAAATAAATGTCACCAAAGGAACCACCACCGATCCGCCTAATAATTCTATATTTGTCGGTAATAAGCAACTCTTTTCGATAACCGAGCATATGCTGGAACGATGACATTTTCGATTATTGTTTGTAAATTTTGTTAAATGCACAAATTTTGTTACGATCGTCACAATATTAACGAACACTAAAACAAGCACTATTGACACGCTAACATTTCTATTTTAATGTAAGGTAATAACTTTTGAAACGGAAAGAAATAAAATGAAAGACTGAACTGATAGCCTAAGCTGCGTTCCAATTTGTGGCCTTTGTGGCCAGTCTGACCACAGATTCTTTAAAATATAGATGATTGATTACAAGTAACACTATAAGGCCATCATCACACTTTTGTAATGTAATGTAAACCTAGCATGTATATGTATTATGAAAGTCTGAAAGTAGTCTTCTGTAATTAAGTAATTATTTCAGTGTAATGTATCTCATAATTAAGTAATCAATGCTCATTCATTATTATTTGGATAGCATAATTAATACTATCCAAATATTCAGTAAATTGGTCTTTCAAAAACGAAAATGTCAATTTGCAAAAAATATGAATTTCGACATAACTTAAGTTATTTTTACGAAGGGATAGAAGACTGAGAAGTTTTGATGGATGATTGAAAATTATGAAATAATTCACGTGGAAAAAAAGGTGACCAGGTTAACACTAAAGGTTATCAGGGTGTGGTGTCGCATTGTTTTGGATAAATTGAACAAATGTTCGACTGCTCAATATACAAAACAGAATTACTTGTAAACTTTTTATCTATCGTGTATCGAATAAAACGTACACATTTCTTTAAGCTAGTGCTACATTTGCGACTATTCAATCTGTAATAAAAAAAAACTAAGGCTCAATTTTTAACAGGGAAATTGTTTTTTTTTGTGTTTTCATTAATTGAAAAAGCATTTAAAATTTAGCTTCACCCGAGGATAGTTACCAAACAAACATGTTCGCTGAGTCATTTATATATTTGTTAACAAATAACTATACGTTCTAAGTGGACAACTTAAAAAATGCAGCATATTAAGATTATTGTTCCACATCTAACTCGAGTTGTACAGTTAGTACTAAGACTAAATTCTTAGAGCATCTATCAACTGAGTATTGTAACAATAGACAACTGTTTTGATGTAGTGCTTTTTTATAGCAATAATTATTTAAATATACAATGTATAAAGCTTAATTTATAGCATAATTTAATTATTTGCGAACACAAATTCGTTAAATTTCTAGAATTATAATGGCTACGTTTGTATAAGATATCTTTATCGTAATTTGTGGGGATCTAAAAATGTCATGAAAGTTATATGTGGTGATGTTTTAGCGCCTTGGGCGCTAGATCTAGCGCTTTTTAGGTGTATTTAACTACCATTAAAAATGTTAGGGCATATCGGTTAATCTGGTGCTTTTTCATTTATGCCAACAGTTGTTTGAAGTAACAATTAAGCATACCCCATTCAAACGCTGACATCGCACGTGTAATGAAATGAATATCTTGACGATATTCATTTCATAACTAAGTTGTTATACATAGCACTTAAAAACAATAAATGCCATTTTATTTTAATTATTATTCGTTCATCAGCCACCAACCGTTGTCTTGCAATAGATTGGAAAATCTGCAAAATGTTGAAAAACAAAATTTTAACCCTAATGAAACGCGCCCTAGTTCAATTGTTGATTATTATTTTGTTATTGCAGATTACACCTTCATACTTAATATTCTTTTCAATGTTGAAGAAATTAGAGGATTTGTTGATTTTTGTTTATGTTTTATTTGATTAAAGAATAAACTGGAGGTAGTTAGTTTAGCGCGCAATCTATCGCGTGCTTTCTTGAAATCTAATTTCTACGTTCAAATACCAGATTTTTGATCTGGCAGCACTGCAAAAAATTGATATCTCATATAGTAAATC